>JZKD02S0103474.1:661121-676705 GCA_000966675.3 Picea glauca
TTCACCAAGGTCTAAGAAGGCAAAAAAGAAGCTTGATTTTGATCAGGGAATAGAGGGTCAGAGCAGTGTTGTTACTAAAAACATCTTGAATTTTCCATACTCGGATTCTGAGTCTACCTACGGATGAGAGATTATCTGCTCGAGGTCCCTTACAATGTACAAGTGTACTCTATTATGAATGCTTTCATTCAAATGGCGGCGCAACAGATATCAAGGCGATTCAAAATTTTGGTTCTAGCACCATCCAGTTGTCTTTTCTTTCTCCACGCACTGACTTGCTTGATGAGGTGTGGATGCTTCTGCATCATACTCCTCGGCTCAAAAAGATTTCATGGGCTCCTGTCCATGAGCTCCTCCACCGTATGCCCATGCTTCTGTATCACTGCCTCTATTTACCAGCTGACATCCTCCACTGGGTGATTCTTCCATTTTACGAGGTATTCAAAATACTGCTTTCTCCTGGTCTTTCTTCCTAGTCGCTTGTCCAATATGCACTTCATCTGAGGTTTCTGTGAAACTGGTAACTGTTTATGCCACTGGACCATTGGTTCGTCAGTCTCAGTGTTTGCTTGTTCAGCCTGGTATGGGTATAAATCCGAAATGTTGAATATCAGAGATATCCTGATGCCCTCCGGCAACTCAAGCTTGTAAGCATTTTCCCCAAATTTCTTCAGGACTTTGCATGGCCCGATCTTCTTCATCTTGAGCTTGTTGTATGTTCCCCTTGGGAGCCTTTCTTTTCTTAAGTGTGCCAGAACCATGTCCCCAACTTAAAACTGAAGTTGTCTTTTCCTCTGATCAGCCCTGCGCTTGTATTCTTGGTTGGACTTCTGCAGTCGCTGCTTCACCTTCGCGTGAAGTTATTTCATCGCCTCAACGAACTCTTCAGCCCTCGCACTGCTAGTTTCAGCCTGTTCTGACTCCCTGAGCTCAAACACTCCTCTCGGCTATGTTCCATACAAAACTTGGAATGGACTTTTGCCTGTACTTCGATTCACCGAATCGTTGTACGCGAATTCTACCTGGGGTAGGATCTGATCCTAACTCGTGTGATGCTCCGTCACCAGGCTCCTCAATAAATCCCCCAAACTCCTGTTAACCACTTCGCTTTGCCCATCTGTCTACGGATGGTATGCCGAGCTGAATGCTAATTCAGTCCCCATCTTTTTCCATAGCATCCTCCAAAAGTGACCTATGAACTTCGTATCCCGATCCGAGACTATGCTTCTCGACAATCCATGCAATCTGACAATTTCCTTGAAAAATAAATTTGTGATGTGGGTCGCATCACTCGTTTTATGACACGGGATGAAGTGTTCCATCTTCAAGAACCTGTCCACCACCACAAATATGGAATCCACTCCTCTCTGCGTTCTCGGCAATCCCAACACAAAATCCATGCTAATGGCCTCCCATGGCCTTTCAGGTATGGGCAATGGCTGATAGAACCCTATGTTCTACTTTCGGCCCTTTGCGTTTTGACATATTCTGCATCTGTCAACAAACCTCTTAACACTTGCACGCATTCCTAGCCAAAAATATGATTCGCTCAGCTTGGCGAAAGTCTTGTCATGCCCGAAATGACCTGCTAAGCCTCCACTGTGTTTTTCCTTCACCAAATTCTCCCTCATAGAGCAATCTGGTTTGCATAGTTGATTGCCCCTGAATAGCAATCCATCCTGGACCATAAAATCCATCCATGGGCTTCAATCCCTAAGAACTGGGTTCTCGGCTGGCTCGTAAGCTTCACCAAAGTCTACATCATCGTCATACATATCTTTCAGGTTTTCAAAACCCAAAGTCTTGACCTTGAATTCCTGCAGCAACAAACATTTCCTGCTCAAGGCGTCAGCTACCTTATTTGTAGTCCTCGAAATGTGCTTGATCACAAATGTGAAATTCTGCATATATTCCACCCATTTCACATGCTTCTGATTCAACTTCTCTTGCTAACTTACAAACTGCAATGCGTGATTATCGTTGTACAAAACTAATTCTTTGGGTATCAAGTAATGCCTCCACTTTTTCAGTGCCTATATAATGGCATAGAATTATTTATCGTATGTGGAGTACTTCATCTTCACATCATCCAGCTTCTCGCTGAAGTATGCCACAGGTCTGTCATCCTGACTCAAGACCCCTCCAATAGCATACCCGCTGGCATCACACTCCACCTGAAAGGTCTTTTGAAAATCCGACAACACCAATATTGGTTGCTCGGTGATCTTGCGCTTCAACAGATTGAAGCTCTTTTCAGCCTCGGTTGTCCATTGAAAAACTTTATGCCGCTTCTTCACAGTGTCCATCATTGCGGCGCTAATTCCACTGAAATTTTGAATGAACTTCCTGTAGAAACTAGCTAAACCATGAAAGCTCCTTACCTCAAAAACATCTCTCAGCGATGGCCAATTCCTGATCACTTCAACTTTCTCAGGATCCATCTTCAATTCAATCGCCGATATTACAAAACCCAGATAGATGAGTTCTGTCTGCATGAAGGAACACTTCTTCAAATTTATCAGCAGTTTCTCCTGCTGTAGCCTCCTCATGACAATAGCTAAATGCCTCAAGTGCTCAGCCTTCGTTTTGCTGAAAATCAAAATATCATCAAGGTATACAACAACAAATTTGCCAATGAATTCCTGTAGGAATTCATTCATTAGCCTCATGAAAGTGCTCGACGCATTTTTTAACCCAAACGGCATGACCAACAATTCGTACAAACCCTCGTTTGTCTTGAATGCTATCTTCCATTTGTCTCCCTCTCTCATCCGGATCTGATGATATCCGCTCTTGAGATCAATCTTGGAAAAGTAATTTTCCCCACTCAGGCAATCCATCAAGTCGTCCATTCTCAGCAGTGGAAATTTGTACCTAATGGTGTTCTTATTTATCACCCTGGAGTCTGTACACATTCTCCAGCCTCCATCCTTCTTTGGGCTCAGTACTGTTGGAACAACACACGGACTAAGACTCTCTCTCACTAGTCCCTTATCCAGCAAGTCCTGCACTTGCCTTTTGACTTCCTCATTCTCCTGAGGTGTCAACCTGTACGCTGCCTTGTTTGGCAAGCTTTCCCTGGGTATGAGGTCAATGTGGTGACTCACACTCCGCACCGGTGGCAATGAACGAGGTAGTTCGTCCAAGATGATATCAACAAACTCTCCCAATAGTTGATGAATCTCCTCTGGTAAGTCGTCCACTCTTGTGCTTGTCAGGACAATTCTCGGTTTCCTGACAACAAAGAATTGTGGATTTTCATTCTTTTCCATCTCCGTGAGAAGTTCTTTCCCACTCATGAGAAGTATCGTGCTGCTAACTTCCGGCTTCACTTCTTTATCTTTTATTAGCAACAACCTATGGATTCTCCCATCCTTCTCCAAGGTGTATGTTTTCATCCTCCCATCATGAACAACATTTCTATCATATTGCCATGGTTTTCCCAACAGTATATGACACACGTCTATGGGAATAACATCGCACAGAATCTCATCATGATAATTCCCAATTTTAAATTTAACTAAGCATTGTTTAGTGACACTTACCCGGTGTCCTTTCTGTAACCACGAGACCTTATATGGGCTCGGGTTCTTAGTCGTTGTCAGCTCCAGTTTCTCCACCATCTTGGTTGAAATGAGATTATCAGTGCTCCCGCTGTCAATTATGACTTTGCATTTCCTGTCCTTAGCTGTACAAGCCGTTCTGAACAGTCTTCTCCTCTGCACTGAGCTTTCCACCTCCTTCTCAGGTGCCAAAATGATCTTATGCATCCCCAGTGATCTTCCGCTATCTGCATATTCGCTCTCAACATCACGCTTCTACGCCTCAGCGACGTGAGCTTTTCCCCTGTCCGTTTTCCTGTCTGGACAGTCAACAGCTTTGTGGCCATCTTTACCACATGTAAAACACGTGATAACTTATCCTCGACCTCTGCCTAGACCTCGGGTACAAGGAAATGTGTTCACATCAGCATATCCTCCTTGCTGATCATCTTGCTGCCTCCTCGGCTCAGAAATTTGTTGCCTCTGCTATGAAGTTCCACCTCTCTCAGCTTTTCCCTGAGGTCTCTTCCAATCCTCCTTGGGCTTCTGTGTTTTCTCTTGGGCAACTGTCTTGCCTCTGGGCTGGCTTCTGCCTCGCCCCCGCTGTCCCTGCTTGCGGCTCAGCTTCTCTTCATCTCTTAAAGCCATCTGGTATGCATCCTCAACTGTTCGGATGGTAACCATGCTCAATTCATCCTGAATGTCATACCTCATCCCATTCAGATACCTCGCCACCTTTTTGTCATCACTCTCCCGATGACCATCTCGAATGTTGAGTCTGTAGAATTCTTCGGTGTACTCCTTCACCATCATCATCTTTTGTCTCAGGTTCTGCATACGCCTGAAAAAAGTGATCTGATAATCTCTAGGGATGAACTTTTCTTTCATCTTAGCGATCATCCTGTCCCATCTTTTTATCTTTTGTTTGCCTTTGGAATGTCTGTCTACCTGCAGCTCGTCCCACCATAAGGCTACATGTCCCTTCATCTTGGTGACAGCATGCCTCACCTTCTTTTCCTCTTCGACGTCTTCGTAATCGAAGTAGGTTTCGAGTGCTCAGATCCAATCCAGCAACTCTTATGCATTCAAACTTTCCTCATAGATGGGAATGTCCATCTTCGTCTTCGAGCTCATCCTTGAAATAGCTCTGATCAACCTCTTGATTGATGTGTCCTCTGTCGTGACCTCTTCTGCATCGTGCCCAGCTTCCTCCTCCACCTCAGAATCGTTGAACTCCACTGCACCAACTCCATGCCTCTACGCAGTCTCCATTTCCTCGAGTCTGGCTCGAATATCTCACACCTGGCGTTCCATCTCCAGGTTCCCTGCTTGTCTATCCCTTCTTCATGTGTCCCTGTCTTCTCGTTCAGGAGACTGCCTCTTCCTCCTCGGCGGCATGGTGTAATCCTTTCCTTCCCTCTGCTACCCGAACAAAGAGAATTCTTACTCCCGCTCTGATACCACTCTGATGCAAGTCGTGTCTATCAGAGTGTTTCTTTTTCTCCTTTTCTCCTCTCGCCTGAAACACACAAACAATATTCCAATAGCTCTGATACCACTCTGACGCAATTCGTGTGTATCAGAGTGTTTCTTTTTCTCCTTTTCTCCTCTTGCCTGAAACAAACAGACAAGATTCCAGTAGCTCTGATACCACTCTGACACAACCTCCCCTCGGTGGATGGTCACTCCCACCAAGACCTTCAACAACATAGCCCGAAGAGTCTAAGACTCTTCCAACTCCATCGGGAGGTCTTTACCCACAGTACCCTTCTCGACGATCCCCCTTTCGCAAGTCAGGAGATCAGGTTTCGCGGATTCGCGTACCTCAGGAACTTCTCTCATGCCACTTGAAACGCCGAATCCCGAGTACCGATGGTCAATGGCCAACCCTCAGGATACCGCCAATCATGATGTCAATAGTCTGAGTTTCTAAACTCCAAGTGTCGAGGTGCCGATTCTCCTCTTCAGTGCCACCTGTCCTCCACTAGCATCAGGGGACCCACGCGGCCACATCACCTTGGAATTTCATGGATCGCAACTCTACGATGCTACTTTCCCTGTTGCCAAAACCCCGAATTCCGACTCCATGGGACCTCGTGACACCTATCCCCACTCTGATCGATGGTTCCCATTGAATCAGGAAATCGCTACTCGTGATTTCAAAGGGTAAGCTTTTACTTTTCCAAAAGCCGAATGCCGATATGTGATGACGTTGTGCCTTGCCCCTACACAAAAGGGCTAAATGACGCGCAACTTATCCAAGAATCAATGGTCATCGGGGCTTCATGAAATTCTACACGACGATTTCAAGTCGTCGATTCTCTTCCTCTTGATGAATCCTTTGTTCCACCACCTTCACCCTGCGTGAACTTCACTAGGGTTTGTTCCCACAGCGAAGCACAGGAACTATCCCTCCTGAGCTTTACCAACTCTGATTCCACTCCTAGATTGCTCCCACCTTACATGGCTCTAATGCCAAACCTGGACTCCTAAGATGAGGATAAAAGCTTCTTCTAAGAAACCCTGGGGTCACGCATTCCTCGCGAACGGATTTAATTGCGCCCTTGCGGGAATTCTCTGATTCCACTTAGAGAAACAATTAAAACTCATTCACTCAGACATTCAGATTTCAATTCTTCCATAAAATCACATACATAGCATATGAAAGGAATAAGTAACAAGAAGCGAGTACGCAAAGGCATAATGCCAGCAACACACAGAGAATAAACACATCCATGGGATTGAATCAAGGCCTTCGTGTTCCCCTTTTCCCAGGCTCGCCTCTGAGATTTCTATTCAACTTGCTCTTCACCTGCATGGTTCGAATAACCCAACACAATTCTGATTTAGTAGAATAAGAGTTTCACTATAGAAGCCCCTCAACGCACTCTATGCGGAGGAATTCAACTGCACTCTATGCAGGAATCTCCTAGCTCGAACAAAGAAACAATTTGAAACTTATTCTTGCCTCTCTCCCAGATTTCTAATCTGCCATGAAATTACATATACAACATATATGACGAAAGCATAAAAAGAAGCAAATATGCAACAACATAATATCAACAACACACAGAGAATAATCACAGCCATGAAATTTAATCAAGCTTTCCTATTAATTCAATATCTGTACATGGGGATTCTTCACAAGCTCTCTGCGCTTCTCTTCTTTCTCTCCTCAATGCTAATGCTAAAAAAATAACCTGGATGCTAATGATACAATGATACAAAGGAGGGTGTCTATACTCCATTTTCTCTCTCGAAAGCAAAACTGTCTAATCTAGACTTAATTATCTTATCTACTTGCACTAAATCTTATCTACCTGCACTAAATCTAATAATTTCCTTTGCTACCTAAGGACGAGAGCTTATCTACTCGAGGTCCGTTACAATGTACAAGTGCGCTCTATTATGAATGCTTTCATTCAAATGGCAGTGCAACAGATATCAAGGTGATTCAAAATTTTGGTGTTGGCGCCATCCAGCTGTCTTTTCTTTCTGCACGCGTTGACTCGCTTGATGAGGTGTGGATGCTCCTGCATCACATGCACAACAAGTTCATATGGAAGAATGCTTTTTTTTTTAGTATATGAAAGAGTTAGACCTGGTATCAATATGTGAAAAGGACAAGACTGAAGAATTCTAAGGTATGAGTCTAGGTGCAACCATGAAGGCTTGGGAATCCACTGCAAGAAATCCACTTATGCTAACTAGAGTTCTCATTGAAAAAATGGCACAAGAGTAAAATTATTTAACTAGAATAAGTAGTGAAGGTCCATTCATTATAAAGGCTGTCAATGTAAATATAAAGTAGTATGTTTTGGGAAGAACTATGCTAAAAGGATGGACATGTAAAAATGTTATTATTCTGATAGCGAGAGGGTCAGTGTTTACTTGGACATAGGGGGAACATTTCCAAGGATCAACCATACATTTTTCGGGGTATTACCTCATTATTGTTATCATTATAGTGCAATAGAAACTTGGTAGGAATGACAAAATTTCAAGGGGTGAGGTATTGAAGGTGCAAGAATTCTAAAGAATTCCAACAAATTCCTAAAGTAATGCATCATGTGCAAAGTAGATATAGAAGTATACAACCATACTTCTGAGGATGTAATTACATAAATCTAAGTAAATTAAATAATGGAATAAGTCAAGGAGTAAATAGAGTACATAGTGTGTTATCACCAAAACATTTCTCATAGCAATACAGAGAATGGATGAAGAAACAATTAGCACAAATACAACTTACTTAAAATATTTATAGAACCAATTCTAGCAAGTTGATGAAAACTATGTAAAATTCTTATAAATTTGCGCACACTTCCAACAAAGTCAACACACACACATTAACGTGGGACAAAACAACTCCAAATGCACACAGTGTGAATGCCATGTGACTATCAATCAAGAAACTCATGCGGATGTGTAAACGACACATTTATGAATTTGGTCGAGCCTCAACCATTTCCAGGGTAATGTAATTGAAGACAACACCCATAGATCGAACCGAAATCTTTCATTCGAATGACTGAAAAGATTGGATGTACCTCAAAATCCTTCCCATTCACACTTGGAACAAGGCATCAAATACATTTTTACAATTCTATAAATATAGGGCCATTGTATGCACAAATGGAAGAAATTCATAGCATTGTTATGTTGTCCAAATAATCTTGGAGAATCCATTTGTTCTCTTAAGAATAGATTGGGAAAGTATAGCATAGGGAAATCTTTTCACCTCTTTGGAATATTTTCCATAGAGTTATTCAACATTATAGTTCAAAATAGGAGAGTAATAGCTCTACTTTGATGGATTCAACATCCCTCCCTCGAAGGAATAGGGGATTCATAAATCCCACATTTCTCCTCTTGGCGTTCTCAATTTCAAAGACCATTCTCTATTGGGTAACCACTCTTGGTGTTCAATTTCATGCATCCTATTGTGATGCTTATATGATTAGTATAATGCACTCATTAATTATTAATCCATGATTTGTAATCAACAGAGTTACAAGACACCAGTAAGAGAGGTAATTGTATTGTCATGAGTATAGAAATAATCTGGATTATGCTACTAAGAATAAAGAAAACTGTCAAACTGAAACACACTTTTGGTTGTCCTTCATAGAGAGGATATCTACTCCATTGTGGCACATGCAAATATTATATGGAGTTCTTTGACAGATCAACTTTGTTATCTGACCCAGAAAGATAACTATGCAATCACACTTTGAAAAGGAAATCACACATCAATCATCAAGGTATAGAACGGGTAGTTCAATAGCTAGTATATTGGGTATGACATGATTCAAAATAATGTATTGTGAACTTCACTAGTTCTTTTCCACATATGATTGACTAGTGATGCCAACATCTATGTTCACTAAGAGAAATCGAATCCATAAGAACTGAAACATGGTGTATGCGAAAACAAAGTAAATAAATATCTTAAGCAATCATGTAATGAAAATCCTAAACTGAATTGTGCTGCTAACATATGAAACTGTCAGAGATGATGAATCAAGTAGAGAAATCAAAGCTTTAGGTAATCTAACAATTACACTAATGTAATCAAATGCTAATACTAATATACAAATATGCTTCCCTATGTTGGGAAATGGGCCCTTGCCACTTCAACAGGTCAGCGACTAGAGTCTACAGTTGTTGGTCTTCAATCCACACATCACTCTTACTCAAATATTAAAACATAAAATTAGACTATGCTAACAACTCAAATCAAATTCATTCATAAATGATCAAGACATGGAAATAAATGACATTCTTCTATTAAACTTCAAATTCATGATATGTTCTACAATATGCAACACTGCTTTACAAGTTGTATTATGTTATGTCCCTATATCTCCCACCATCCTTGCCACGACTATTTAAACAGTCTCAGCCGTGAAACACAAGGAGGTGAAATCTTTAGCAGATCAACAATTATCAAATTTACACATTTGGTTACATATTTTAAGCTTCATCCTCATGACATGAAGTGTATGAGGATGAAGCAATAATCAAACTAGCTTAACATAGTCTTGCTAGAAACTTTGATGATTTAATAAACATTCAACAATTATCTTAGGCATGATCTAGAGCTAAACATGGCATACTTTCTTTCCTGTATTGGTACCAGATCGTGACAGGTGAGATATGGTATATAGTACCAGATCCGAACAACACACAATTGGTTGGTACTAGACTAGAACAGTCTGTGAATGTTGGTACCATATCACGACAATGAATTATTTGTGGGTACCAGATCTGAACGGAAGGTGCCCTTGGTACCAGATTCAGACAGTGGGTGATCTGGTGCATAACTATACGATGGCTTGGTTGACATAGAAGTGTAAGACTTGTCCAAAGGTCAAAGGCTATAAGTGGCATTTTTAAACATCAGTTCATGAAATATTTAATCTCCTAGCTTAATAATCCACAAAATGCATGAATTCAAATATACTTTACCTTATGACCTTATAAGTGGTTTGAGGTAGTGTTGTTTGTCATTTATCCAAGCTTAGGTATGACAAAAAGGTATAAATGAGGAGTATAATATGGTAATGGGGATGTCAATTTAGAGGCTCAACATTCCCCCATTCCAAAATCATTGCATGTCCTCATGCAACTGAAACATACTCAAAATTTTTCAAAACTTGAGACTCCATTCTCTTTACTCCTATGGATCAATAATGTTGACAACTGAGGTTTCTTCTTTCAGATCTCTTTTTATGACCCTAATGTATTGTAAGAGTCTTAGTACCTTCTTGAGATGATTAGAAGTCTCTTCATGGTCATCTTGGAGTTTCTGGTTGGTTGCCTTTAGTTGCTCATTTTACTTCTTGATATATCTATCTAGTTGTTGGTATTCATTTACCTCTTCTTTTAGTTCCTGATTTTGTTTTCGTAGCTCCTCAATATTCTTTTTCATCTATCATTTTGTTAAGGTCTTCATTGATCCCATTGTTTCTGGCTGGATGTGTTCTCTTTTCTCCACCTCCTCCCTCATCCCACACAAAGTAATAGTAACTTGCTTCTCAGTTAAGTTAGGGATGTCATCCTAGACTGGTAGGTCTAGGGAAGGGGAGGTAAGATCTATTGGTTCTACATGTGTAAGAGGACTAACAACTTCTTTTCCTTTCTTTTCCATGCTCCTTGTGGTTCTTTTATAAGGGGGTGATGGATCAGGAGTGATAACAAGTTTCCTTTTCCTCTTTTCTTTCTATGGAATGGTTACAAAGGGTTGTTCTATAGACTGTTCATCTTTATTCTTTGAGCTACTCTTATATTTCCTCAAGGGTTTTGAATTATGACCCTTCTCCTCAAGCGATACTGTCGAGATCTCCTCTACCAATTCAGAATTGACTTTTGATTATTGAATTTTAAGAGTCTTATTAACTCAGGAAGAGGGCCCTAGTTTATTAGCTTTATCATTTTGGCTCATTGCTTTGGAGGATGATGTAGCTAACTTTTCTTTCTTTCCCTTTTTCTCCCTAGGTTCCTTGTCTTCATCTGGAGCAAGATGGGCTTCCTCTACAGGTTCATTTTCTGTGGGAAGGTGTTGAGTGATGAGGTTTTTCCAACTAAATCCTTTCTTCCCGATCTCATGTATAACTAGCATTTTGATAAGACCCTAATGATAAATACTAGTCTTCTCAGTTTTAGATAAGGATTTGACACCTCTCACCACATTGTTTAGGCTCATCCATAAAAAGTATGGAAATTCAATTTCAGGACCTCCTTCAAAGTGAAACAAAAGACTAAGATGATATAGGAAAGTTACAACATACCTGCCTCCACAAGTGAGGAATCGTTGAGGACTAGCAAGCATTGGATGATATTCTTCCTTGATATAGTTTCTAGAAATCCCCTTTTTCCAATCAAGGTGCTAATGGTCTTCCTTCAGAAATATTTGGCACATTTCCTTATTGATTCCTAATCCTTTGAAATACTTGGCTCCTCTGCTAGGTAATCTTGTGGCCTCCCTTAATGTTGTTTCATTGATTGTTAGCTGCAGATTGCCTATGTGTACAATTTCTCCATCGTAACTCTGGATAAATGCATGAGATACCCTCTCATCACAACCTGTGAATTTTTGTAAAAAAAACATCCATTTCTCTCTAGCATACTTATCTCTACATAGATGGAACTCCTCGGTCTCCCTATAAATCTGGAAGACCGGTTCATGTCTACTCACAACCATCCTTATAAATTGTGAGTGTAAACCAGGCTGTAGAGTAAGAGTTCAATCAACTGTGAGCGTAAGGGTTTTGGTACTGGATATCATAGAGAGGAGTAGGTTCTAAATTGGAGAAATATGGTTAGTGGAAAGGAAAAATAGTGATGGAATAAATAATTCAAAAGGTGTGTTCAAGTAAATATGCTACGAAGGAAATTAAGATGAGATGAGACTCATCTAGATGGCTTCACCACCCAGATAATCCATTTCATTTCTTCCCGTTAGTGTAATAATGGGAATGGGATGTTTGGTAGCAAAACATCATTTTTGTTTGGGATAGGCGATTGGACCTCTAAGCGACGAATTTGATGATGAATCGTGCAACATGACACACTTAAGGATGAAGCACGTTCTTGGTTTAGGGTTGTGGCTCATCATTACTGGGCATGCTCATTTCAGTTTATACACACATCCACACATTTGATGTGATTTTTCTGTCAACATCTTTTCAAGTGCTTATGTGGTGAGGAAATTGATTAAGGTTAAGCATATGGGTATGAGGGAAGTAAAAGTTAGGCGCATGGTTTTAACAATAAGGTCATAAGATCTAGTATACACTTTCATACCTATTGTAGTTTTATAAGTAAAGGAAAATAAATAATACCATGTTACCTTTGTTTTTACCATTGCATAACCAATACCCACAACATATGTGATTGCCTTTGTATTTGAAGGTTTCACATTATCAAACTTCATCTTTTTAGGCTGTAGTTTTTTGGAGGCTTAGCAATGGAATTTCTTGTACTTTATGAAACTTCTTTATTCTGTGCTTGTCTTTGAATTTCTTCCTTTGTGTCTGGTTCTGCAGGGTTGTAAGGTGAACATGATGGTCTCTGAATATGAGATGTGAGTCTGGAAAAGAGTCCTGAAAAGGGCTCTTTGACCCTCCCCCATGCCAAAGATGTTGTATATCCTTATGCAAAAAGATCTGACACATTGTATCACAATGGAAGAAAATTGATAAGAGAAGAGAAACCAAATCAAATTCTAGAAGTACAATTGTCACCTAGCATATGATCCCATGCCCTATTTTTTATTAAAAATGAAATTTCCTTTCTTCTGATGAATTAGTGGCAAGTGCATCATTCAACAATGAAAAAAGAGAGGTTTTTATATGTTTCCATAAGAACAGATCCAACCTAACTTGCTTCAAAGATTTACTATCATTAGATATTATGCATAAATTTCACAGTATAAGTAGATTAGACTCCCTAGTCAGGGTCCCACTCTTAAAAAGTTTCCTTCTTAGGTAATGTAGGATTTAGGTGTAAGACCGGTAAAATTGACTTAGGGTAATTCTCAAATGGAAATTTTCTTGTAGCATTCATTTTGTTTGTTAATCTGGAGTTTGTATATTAGAAATGTCAACAGTGACATTTTATTGTAGTATTCATTTTTTAAATGACACAAGTGAATTTTTCAATCAAACAAGTATAAATGAGACATTTCTCAACCAGAACCCACTCCCAGCAAGCCTGTTTAGTACTCCGGTGGGGTATTTGTGTTATTTAGTAAGAGACATACCTTCCCCAAGTAGATTACCCCATTTCCAATAGGCATGTTCAGTACCGTATAGTACTGTATAAGGATAGACTTCTGGTACTGGACCAACACAGGACTGCTCTGGCGCAGATTACCCCATTGCCAACAGGCATGTAACATCCTGCTCTGGCGTACTGAGAAAACTTATTCTTTGAGGACACTTGCTCATAAGTGATCTGGACTATTATGATATTAAAACATTTTTCCTTGATTATGATGCATTATGGTATATGACATGATGTTTTACTGCATTGACATAGACAGGTGTTATTGACTCAGTTTTACTGATTGTGCAGGGTTTTGGACCTTAAGGATGCAGAGGCATCGACAAAACCCTTGGACTCTGGATTGAGTCAGGGAGTGTGCTATTGGGTTTTGATTATTTTACTGTGATTTTAGTACATTTCATTAGATGATATGATGTGGACATGTCTAACCTGATTGTTGATGATGTAGGATGATGATAGCTTGTCGACCAAACTCACATATGGAGTAAAGGGGTCACACACGACTACTAGAGAGGTTGAGGGAGAGGTGTGGACAATAGACCTACCACAGCCTACTAGCACTGCCACCGTGGCTCAAACTATAGGTTAATGATTATCTAGTTTTAGAGGAATCATGATGCCATGAGGGCAGACTGCGATAGTCGCTCGCGATGATTCTAAGGGGTGCACAATAAGGCAGGGGCCTTATTCCTTAGAGGCCCTTAGTCTCTGACAAGTTCACCTAGTGGAGTGTTGACTCTAGGGGTTATTGATGTCTACCAATCAGTCAAGAAGCGAGTGGAACAATTGGAGCACGTGGTGCATCCCGAAAGGCACATCGCGCAGAAGAAACAAAAGGGCGAGTGACACCCTTGGAGCACGTGGTGCATCCTGAAGGACACGTCGCACAAAAGAAATAAAAGAGGTGAGTGGCACCCTTGGAGCACGTAGTGCATCCTGAAGGGCACGTCGCATTGATGATGATAGAGGGTTGAACCTAGATGGCCCTAAGACATTTAACAATTTAACAAATTTTAAAACAACTCCCCTAATTAAATGTCGCCCAGTTCAGAATCTAAGTCCTAAGTCAGAAACTTTGCTAGGGGTAAAATTTTGTCTACCCTTGAGAAAACATGTCTAAAAATTTACAATAGTATAATTTAAAATAAAAACCCTTTAAGTAATAATTTTGGTCTTCATAAATTTTTGGGGTAAAATGAAGAGAGTAAGAAATTAATTAAAAGCTATGGATATAAAATATAAAGAAGAAATTAATTATTTTTAATTTTTGATAGTTTAAAAAGATGCTAAATTAATAATAAAAGGGAAAAAGGGGTTAAATTGCAACTGTCGTTTTTAGCTCTAATAAAAAGGGGAAAGAGGGAAATTATAACTATTAGGAAACTAGGGAATGGAGGTAACTTAAAAAGGGAAAGAAGGGAACTTATGGTAAAAAGTGAGGTCAACTTAGTAAACAATCTGCAATTAAGAACCTTCTAAATTGAACTAAATTAGCAACTTCATTTTAGGTGTAATGATTGGTTTTAAACTAACATCTAAAAATTCTACTTAATGTACATCCATTTCTACCAATTTCTACCAGGTTTATAAAATCCAAATTTCCTCAACACTTTACACAAGTAAAATTAAAATTTATCAATGAGTAATGCATAAATTCAAATTGAGTACCTTAACTCTGATGCTAATTTCCATTGTCAGCTGCCTTCCTGCTGCTACCTGCTACACAGTCCAGTCCTGTTGCAAACACAGAAAATAATTTCCCAAAACCTCTTGTCCACCCTACCAACTAGGAAAATGACCTAGCTCCAGGATATCTACGGATATCCTGGCCCTCCAAGCCCAAAACCGCTAGCAACTCGGTGCCTGCCTGATCAAATAGGTCACAACCAGCAAATCCTGTGCCTCAATATGAGCACACCAATCTCATAGCCCCTCTCGACTCTCTGCCTATAGCAAGAAAACAGTCTCCCCGTAGAATGATGCCTCCTCCAAACCTTCCTTCCATCCTTATCCCCCTCCCCTTCACCGACACTCCACCATGCATTAAATTCCTTATCCCTCCATTTAATTATCCTTATCCATTCACTTTAATTCCTTTATCTTCTCGGGATCCTTATGTGATCCCTTATGGTATGCGTAACTTGATTTAAATATTATATTTAATTATTCACCTTTTATTTAATACTTTATTAATTAATGAATTAATTAATAATTAAACCAATCATTAACCATATTGATTAAAGAGTTAAT
>JZKD02S0103474.1:699573-717882 GCA_000966675.3 Picea glauca
ACAGTTTCAGCTTATTTCGTTATTTAATAGAAAACCAGTTTTACTGTATCTCTGTTATTTTTGTGTTAAGCACCTATTAATAATCTGTATTCATTTTGTTCTGCTCATAAAATCCAGATCAGTGGTATCAGAGCGGTCTGCTCCTTGTCGTCTTAATGCATGTCCCCAACGAGGTCGGAGTACAAAGAATTGGGTCTCGAGCTCGTTTCTCTTGAGGACAAAAGCTCTCGAATGCCCAAGCGACCTCCCATGGCAGGGGAAAAGAAAGATGACGGGACAGGAGATCCCTTCAAACTCTCATTCCAAAACCAGAGATGTGATGTCACTTCTACTACTTTCTTACTTCTCTAAGGAAGCTAGTGATAAAGTATATAATTGAGTGATATCAGGGTGCCAAGTTTGTTGGAATTCAAAACTGAAAATATGTGACAATTATGCAAAAGACCTAAGATATTCAATGCAGTTTGTATCGGCCAAAAATAAACTCAAGACCTGTTCATCTGATTGTTTTTACATTCCTTTTACTTGTTCAAGTCTTAACAGGGATCTAATGCAATCTTCCTCTGCATAATGGTTTTCTAGCCAAACATGTATCTCTTGTGCCGGTTGGGAAGGAGGGAAGAGGACAAGCTTTTGGCTATGTGTACCATTGGATATAGTCATCTCACCAAGACAAATGATAAAGGCATCTGTTGTGGCCAACCAATGGCATCCAAGAACCATAGAGTGTCCTGGTTTGGAGGATGATTTGGAATAGATGACTAGAAAGTCTACTGGATACTCCCAAGAAGCTAGTGTGACTATGACATCATCTAAACTTCCTGCAGGGCCAATGACTGACTTATCTACCAAATATATCATGGTTTGGGTTGGCCTTAACTGGTTGATTTGGATTTTTGCATAGTGTAAAAAGGCATTACACTAATTGATTCACCCAAATCAATGAGTGTGTTTGGTAAGGAAATACCATTAATTTCAGCAGTGACTACTAGATTCCCAGGTTCATTATATTTGTATGACATTTCATAAATAAATTTAGATAATTGTCCTACCACCTGAACAAGGGGAGTTTCCTTATTCTTCCTTCCTGGTTTCTTAAGGAAAATATTCCTTATGATTTTGGCATATATGGGGATATCCTTGATGGCTTGTAGAAGAGGTATTTTTATACATAGATTTCATAACTCATCCTTTATGTCTTTGTGCAAGGGTGGGTGGGGTTTCTTCTCTAATAGTTTTTCAGGGTAGGGTGGAAGATTAACTTGTTGAGGTACTCCTATGGACTAAGAAGTGGTTGAAATATGAGGGGGAGTCTCTCATTCTATAGGGGTGGTTTGATTATTTTCCTGTTCAAAATAATTATCATTTTATTCTTGAATTATTACTCCAAAATTTGGTTGATTTACAACTTTCCCTGATCTTAGTTGAATTTTATAGGTGGGAAAGGTTTGGACTTTTTCATTCTTCACAGGGTGGGTGGGTCAATTATTGGGGTTAGGAATTGGCTGGGTAGGGATTGTTGTTGGTCTAGGAGGGTTGTGGGCAGCTTGGTTTTGTGGTTGTTGATTGGTATTTATAGGTGTTTACTGGTGGTGGTTAGGGTTCAAGTGTACTGCAAATTGTTGTTGTATAGGAGGTGTAAGTAAATATTGTATCTGAGGTGGGTTAAATCTAGGTAGCAATTGGGAAATGTTTGCAGGATATCGTGGATATGTCAAGTAAGAGGGACATCCATACATAGTTCCCCTCTAACCTTGTTGCCAAGGTTGAGTTTGATCTTGCTGAGGTGTCCATTGGGGATAGGGCATTGGAGAAGGACCCCATTGTTTCTATTGATATTGTGTATTAGGGTCATAAAATGCATTGGTTTTTTGTGCTCTCCAAGGCCTCCTAGTAGGTTATGGTTGTTCTTGTGAGACTCCTCCTCCCCTATAGATGTCTTACAACTCAAGAAAAGTAGGACATTCAGATATGAGGTGCTCTAGTGTACATAGGTCACATAAATCTATGACATTTAATGGGCATTCTTTCTCAAGGTTCCTCTTTCTACATTTAGGACAAAAGATTGCGAAAAAAACATCTTTTTCTTGCTTCTTTTTCAGTTTTAGGGTATCTAACTGGTTACTGATTATGTTCAAGATGTCTGTTTTAAAGTTTTCCAATAAGTTTACTAACTCAATTATGGTGATAGTCTTTGAGTTTTGTCTTGAATTTATTCTAAGAGGGTCTCTTGGTCCTTTTCCTATTTTAGCTTGTCCTCTTGAGGATCTCCTACAGTAATCTACAATTTCTGCAAAGGGATTTTGGTGCACATCTCTTGAACTTAACAAATTTAAAACTTCTACGCAGTCATCTCTAAGACCTTTCAAAAATATTGTTCTTACTACAGTTAGGTTTATGGTGAATAATTTTGATTTCTGACAGTTGTATAAGAACCTTTCTAAGTAGTATTTAGGGCTTTCATCTTCTGTTTGCTGCATTTTAAAAATGTCATTTTTAGCATTATCCTTACAATAGTCTTGGTATTTCCGTAAAAATGTGTCTTTCATCCGATCCAAAGATAGAATTGTATTTTCTCCTAAGCTCATGAACCATTTCAAGGATGAGTCTTTTATTGTGGCTAGAAAGAGCTTAAGTTTTTGGGCATCGTCTGAGCAGTTATATATTCTACATAATATGCCAAACTCGAATAAAAATAAGTATGGATCTTCGGTTGACATACCTCTGAAAGTGGGTAATGATGACAATGGGATGTTCTTCATGTTGATGTTTCTAGAAATATCCAAGATTGGAAACTTGAAGGTCTCAGTCTCAGTGGCTGCATTTACATTTCATTATTCTTCTACCATTTTGCTAGCTATTCCTCCTCCACTGATCAATGGTTTAGAAACTAGATTTTGTGTGTCTTATAAATGTTCAGTTCCTTCAGCAGACTCACGTTCTATCTACCCTAATGTTGACTCTTCAGTTCTAGGTTCTTCTTTTGGAGCCTCATTGGCCTCCCTTGAACTTCCTCCTGGTGGAATGTTTCCTTCACCAATGTGATTTGAATTAGTGGGGGGGTTTGTTTTCGAATCTTTAGAGCTTACAAATCTACCCTTGTTATCTTTATATCTATGCATAAAATAAAATTTTAATACTTAACTCAAAAGTCCTGATTCTATATGGAAGGTAAGAAGGAAAATTCTCTTTGGAGAACCCCACTCTAGTGGCCACGTGGCTCTTCAATCACGTCTTAAAATTTTATCCTCCTCCCTCAAGTATCCTTTAAAATCATTCAAAAACTATGTAAACAATCTAAGCTAAAATCACTTCCTAACATTTGCAACTCCCCGACAATGTCTCGAAAATGTTGTGATGCTTATATGATTAGTATAATGCACTCATTAATTATCAATTCTGGATTCGTAATCAACAAAGTTACAAGACACCAGTAAGAGAGGTAATTCTATTGTCACGAGTATAGAAATAATCTAGATTATGCTACTAATAATAAAGCAAATTGTCAAATTGAAACACACTTTTGGTTGTCCTTCATAGAGAGGCTATCTACTCCATTGTGGCACATGAAAATATGAGATGGAATTCTTTATCATATCAACGTTGTTATCTGACCCAGAAAGATAACTATGCAATTACACTTTGAAAAGGAAATCACACATCAATCATCAAGGTATAGCATGGGTAGTTCAATAGCTAGTATATTGGGTATATTGTGGTTCACAATAATATATTGTGAACTTCACTAGTTCTTTTCTAAATATTCTTGACTATTGCTTCCAACATCTGTGTTCACTAAGAGAAATCAAATCCATAAGAATAGAAATAGGGTGTATGCGAAAATATAGTAAATAAATATCTTAGACAATCATGTAATCAAAATCCTAAACTGAATTGTGCTTCTAACATCTGAAACTATCAGAGATGATGAATCAAGTAGAGAAATCAAAGCTTCATCTAATCTAACAATTACACTACTGAAATCAAATGCTAATACAAATATTATGACCTTTTTTGGGCGGTGGACCCTTGCTGCTTCAACAGGTCAACGACTGGAGTCTAGAGAAAGTTGGTCTTCAATCCACACATCACTCTTACTCAAATATTAAGACATAAAATTAGACTATGCTAACAAATCAACTCACATTAATTCATAAATGATCAAGACATGGAAATAAATGACATTCTTCTATTAAACTTCAAACTCAGGATATGTTCTACAATATGCAACACTGCTTCACAAGTGGTATTATGCTATCTCCCTATATCTCCCACCATCCTTTCCACAACTATTTAAATAGTCTCAGTCGTGAAACACAAAGAGGTGAAATCTTTAACAGATCAACAATTGTCAAATTTATACATTTGGTTACATATTTTAAGCTTCATCCTCATGACATGAAGTGTATGAGGATGAAGCAATAATCAAACTAGCTTAACAAAGTATTGCTAGAAAATTTGATGATTTAATAAACATTCAACAATTATCTTAGGCATGATCTGGACCTAAACATGGCATACTTTGTTTTCTATATTGGTACCAGATCGTGACAGGTGAGATATGGTATATAGTACTAGATTTGAACAACATGCAATTGGTTGGTACTAGACTAGAACAGTCTGCGAATGTTGGTACCAGATCACGACAATGAATGATTTGTGGGTACCAGATCTTAACGGAAGGTGCTCTTGGTACCAGATTCAGACAGTGGGTGATCTGGTGCATAAGCATATGATGGCCTGGTTGACATAGAAGTGTCAGACTTGTCCAAAGGTCAAAGGTTATATGTGGCAATTTTAAACATCAAATTTGTTGGTACTATCTGGAGCTAAACAAATTGAAGACCAACAACTGTAGACTATCTGGAGCTAAGATCAGACTATCTGGAGCTAAACTTGGCATACTCTATTTCCTTTATTGGTACTGGATCGTGACAAATGAGATACGATAGATAGTACCGGATCCGAACAACACACAATTTGTTGGTACCAGACTAGAACATTCTGCAGATATTGGTACCAGATCGTGACAGTGAATGATTTGTGGGTATTGGATCTGAACGGAAGGTACCCTTGGTACTGGATTCAGACAGTGGGTGATCGGGTGCATAAGTATTGGATGACTTGGCTGACATAGAAGTGTCGGACTTGTCGAAAGGTCAAAGGTTATACATGGCAATTTTAAACATTAGTTCATGAAATATTTAATCTCCTATCTTAATAAACCACAAAATGCATGAATTCAAATATACTTTACCTTATGACCTTATAAGTGGCTGGAGGTAGTGTTCTTTGTCATTTATCCAAGCTTAGGTAGGCCAAAAATGTATAAATTAGGAGCACAATATGGTAATGGGGATGTCAATTTAGAGACTCAACACATCCTTTGTTAATGTTTTTTTAGTTTAGTTTTCATTGTTATTCCTATCTTTCTTTATTTATTTCTTTGTATCTTGTAGGTTCACTAACCTAGTAACCGTTGTTTTGTGTTTCTTTGTTGGCTTACCAAGGAAATCAAAGCGGTCTCTTTTTTCTCACCCCTTTGATAAAAAATCCCAAACATATTGGTGACCATACTAGGGATTTGAATCCATATTCCTCCTCAAGTAGGCTATTTGAGTTGTTTTTCTCACTTTCTGGTGTTTGCAGGCTCGAACAACGACCTATATTACCCTTTAGATACCACAGTTTAGTCATGTGTGGGTTGAAGTCATTTCAAATTTTTATCCCACGATTTCTCTGCATGAGCGCGGGTTCAGGTCTAACAGCCGCACGAACCATGTAGTTTTTCATTTTGTATACACTTACAAACTACACATAGTGCGCATAGTGCATGACTGGCTCATTTCATAACCACACACACGTCTTTTTTTTCAGATTGTAAGGCTTGATGAGACCATTTTGATCAACTAGCTTAAACTTTGTAAAATCCATAGAAAAAAAGATTTGGATTCATTCTTGCATAGATACTTATCCCACATAGTCACTTAGGGGGATACGGAAAATCCTTTGCATATTTTACTTCCTTGGTTTCCATGTGGATGGCCTAGTGTAGAATTTGAAACATAAAATCATTGCAGATTCTTTTTTTCTTTTTTAATTCATCACACTAAATCAGGACTAGGGAATATTTTAAAAATATTGGAGTATTCTCTGTCCTCACACCTTAGTGTGACCTTGGAAATCATAAAAAGAGATTGTTCAAATAAATCTCCATCTCCCTCTCAAAATCAACCATTTTAGGAGAGGCCAATACCTCTTAGTTCTCATTTCATGCAACTAAATCAACCATTTTAGGAGAGGCCAATATCTCATAATTTTGTTATTGAAACATAATATAAATATATGTAAGGGCCCACACATGCCCATATGTGCACAATCTTAGGATAGTTTCAAATTTTTAAAGCAAACAACCTAGGAAGTTTAAGGATTTGTAAGGGCCCATACATGCCTTCATGTCTACAATATAGGATAGTTGCAAATCTTTCTTAGATTAAATAACATTCATGGAGATTAAAATCTCAAGAGTAAGGACTCAATGCAAAATATCTATTTTTTCTTGTGATTGATTACATCTGCGTGTTCTGGTGGTTGATTTCTTTGCGTTTTCTTGTGATTGATTATCTCTGAGTTTCTTCGAGTCTTTACTCAGCCTTCACACTGCTAATTTCTGGGTGATTTACCTATCCTTTACATAGTAGTTACACCATGATTTTCGTGACTCATTACCCAAATTTCACCCTATGATCTTCGTGGCCTTGTAAAGAATGATTTTCTACACAACTTTTACTTCACAATTTACCCAGTGCTTGATTAGAAAAACCTCTATGTATTTGTTTAATTACTTCTCCAAGGGATTAGCTTTCTTACTCTCTGCGTGTTTAATGATCAACTATGTGTTTTGTGTAATTATTTCTCCCAACGAATGGCAATTTTACCTCTGCGGTTTCAGATATATTTATGCCATATTTATCATGTATTCACTCTGCAATTTACACATATATTATCTGCATTGTTTGGTAAATTATCTATGTTTGTTTAAATGATATAATTGCAATATCATTGACTACGAGTTACATATCTTTGACTGCAATTTAATATCTAGTAACAACGCTTTTTTTTTTAATTTATATTGACTGCGAATTCACCCATGATGACTGCGATTTTTCATACTAATGGCAGTGTGGTTAAACAGTGAAGGACTGTGATACCATTATTAGATAAACTTATCATATAGCGATATCATTATTAGAGGTGTTAGGCAGTTATATCATCATTAAATAACATAGCGATATCAATTTTGTTTACTGATTTTATACCCTTAATTTATACATTGAATGGACTGAAATTAGTATTTGTACAACGAAATTATACTATATATTTATTGAAAGGACAACGAAACTGAATGGACACTTAATTTATACATGCCCTAAAACAACGAAATTAGTTAGCAGATTACCTCTGCACCTTTTAATTGCATCGAATCCGTTGCATTGCTAAACTAGTCATAACAATGCATTTTATCTAATTTATGACTGTGCAACTACGTTTAAATACAAACAACAATTTTTATATACATGGGAATGTAGATATCGAGTTGTTTATATTGGTATACAGACGAGACTTTTACAGACAACACCTTTTATATATTGACAATGATTTTAATAGGTACATCAACATGTAATAATACACTGCAGTCTGGACTATTGACAACGAGGTTTGTAAAATATACAGTCACTTGTCTTAATGGTTAGCGATTAACATTGTTGAAAGTAATTATTTAACAATGATTTTCATATATTGTGAGAAACGATATATATTGTCTAGCTTTATAATTGTACAACAATATATTTGTATAGGGATATATTGTATATCGGTATAGCCATGTATTCGTTTACAGTGATATAATTGTATAGTTGTATGTTGTATAGCTATGCAATTGTATTTTTGTATAGCCATGTATTTATTAGGTAGTGATATTTCATTGGTGTTGTCAACAATTATCATTAACTCAGTAATAATTATTAATCAATATAGTAATACATACCACAATTGCATTAATATCAATATATAGATTATATATATAGTTATTTCAAATGTGTTCCATAGATATCAAATTCAATATATTGGTTCAGTTTAAAAGATAACATATTCAATTTTAAAAGACACGTTTCTTACTATTTTAAAAGACATATTTCATACTTGTTTCAGTTTAAAAGATAGCAAGTTCCTCCTTAGGAAAATACTTATCTGATATTTGAATTGGAAAATAGTTACAATAAACTAATTGTTTGATAATACTTATTTTAATGTGTATAGATTGATGTACGTTTGTGATAGAATTTTTTGCACAATAAATTTAAGGTGTTGTATGAATGTTATAGTTTTCAGATTCCTTTGTGTCTTGTTGACCATTAGATTGGGTGCTTGGGTTAGTCGTCATGTGCTTTGACAGTTAATTTGGTCTCCTAGCATGTTGAATTTTTCTTGGGTTATTGGTCTAGATGTGTTATGTTGTGCCTTGGTTGTTGTCATGCCTATCGCCTGGTGACAACATGATTCTTGATGAAGGGATCTTTCTCGTTCGATGGATAGAAGTGAATGATAACATGGCCGGAGTCTTGTGCTTCCTGATGTGGGCATATATGTTTGTTGTAATGAATGTTGGTACTTGGTTTTGTAATGCCTTAAGTTGCGTTTGGTTTTGGGTGTCGTAGAGGTTTCTAGCTACTAGTCACCGAAGCCCTTGTGTCTGGTTATTGATCTTGTCCTTTAGCTTAGAGGCATTTTCTTGATTATGTTGGGCGGGTAGTCATTTTTATCTGTCTATTGATTAATGCATTTTTTCGTCTAGTTGCATGATGTGCTAGTGTGATGAGTCATTGCTGTTTGTTGGCTGATCTGAATGCATGTGTTCATTGTCAAGTTGTGCTGTTTAACTGTGTCATTATTGCCTTCCTTCTTAAAAACAAAAAAAAAATGCACTTTCTTGCATCGCTTGTAATTGTAAGAACGAAGTCGTTACATATGGTATCAAAGCGGGTTCAAACTTACAACTTTGGATCGCCATGCTTTCCATTGCAGTGAAACCTTGAGTATTAACCTATCACTAATTAAAAACTTTAACGTGTCCATGCGGTGATCTCAATTAGAGTACGCCACATATGTTCACAATGTGGTGCCATGGAAGGAGGTGTGATGCCTCTAGAAGTGCCCACGCCCTTGTATTCTAACCCCCAAGAGAAGAGACAAGTCCTTTGGCTGGATTCGATTGTTGTGAGGGATGATGATTTTTTGACAAGGTCCTTCCAGAGATTGTCAGAGACCTTGATTCACCATTTGTATTGAGTTGTGGCCAGGGTGTCTGTACCCCTCAGGGTCTACATCATGCCCCATCCAATACTATTAGCTTTCACCAAGAACTGGAGAGGGATAAGTTCTCAAGTCCATGAGTTTTGTGGATGGCTCAACTGTCGAGGTATGGTTATAGAATATGGAGATTTTATTTTCACTTCACAACTACCTCCAACTTAAAGGTCCGCATGGATGTCTTTCAACTAAAGGGGAGTGTTATTTTATGGTTGAAGATGCTCCTTCCACAATTGAACATGGCAATCAAAGATGTGTCAGGGAAACTGTTTGAGGAATGTTTCTGGGAGAGGACTACAACATCTGGATTAGTTGGACCCACTATCATGGGAGATTTGGGCAAGGCCCATAAGATTCATATAGAGGTGAATAGATACTAGGAAAAACACCATTAGACTATGATCGAGACATCGAGTAACTTTTCTGACCAGACCCTTAGCATTTTGATAGATCCAGCTGCTACTAAAATTTGTATTTCTAGTGCGGAGATAAAAATAATTAATGTAAGGGCTGTCAAACAAGACGATTTTAGCCTTGTAGAAATGGCTTCAAGAGCCAAACAAAAGGTTGGATGGAAGGTTATGGGATGTTGCCTTAACCTGGGAGGTTTTGTCACCAGGGACAACCTGTACATCATGATCTTAGGATATTATGACATTGTGATCAATATGGACTGTTTGGAATCACATGAGGGGATAATCAACTGTAAGAAGAAACAATTGAGCTTAGCCGATGACGAGGGATGAATATGTGTTATTGTAGGTCGAAACCAGGGAGTCTCCCTGAGGTTAATCTCTTATTTGCAGCTACGGAAGATAATGTGCAAGGGATGTAACCTTTATGCGATCCTTTCGTTAAACGAGAAAGGAGTAGCAAAAGGTCTAGAACACCTTCTGGTGGTAAGAGAGTTTGCAGATGTTTTCCCTAAGGAGTTACCTAGGAGGTCATTGAAGAAGGAGTTGGAATTTACCATAGACCGAAAACCGAAGACTGAACCAATAGCAAGAATGACTTATCGGATGTTGACCCCGGAGTTACAGGAGTTGAAAATGCAATGATAGGAGTTGTTGGACCAAGGAATTATATGTCCAAGTGTGTCACCGTGGGGTGCGACTATTATTTTCATACAAAAGAAGGATGGGTCATGGAGACTCTGCATTGAATATCGTCAATTGAACAAGGAAACAATCAAGAATCAATATCCATTGCCAAGGATTGATGATCTATTTGATCATATGAAAGGTGTGATGGTGTTTTCAAAGATCGACTTGAGATTAGGGTATTACCGGTTATAGATCAAGGAGGAAAACGTCCCTAAGACAACCTTTAATATGAGGTTTGGAAATTATGTGTTTACTTTTTTACCATTTGGACTGACGAACACCCCAGGGGTATTTATGAGTTTGATGAACGGAGTGTTCCATGAGTACTTGGAAAAGTTCATCCAAGTATTCATTGACAATATTTTGATTTACTCTTGGAAGATGGAGGGTCATGAAGAGCACTTGCGCTTGGTACTAAAGTGTCTATGAGTGTAAAAATTATATGGGAAATTGTCTAAATGCTCATTTTATCAATCAAAGATTCACTACTCAGAGCATGTCATATCCAACAAAGGTATCATTGTGGATCCGACAAATTTCAAGGCTATTATGGAATGGCATGTGTTGAAGAATGTCCCGAAAGTGCGTAGCTTCATGGGTTTAGTGGAATACTACTGACAGTTCATTGAGGGTTTTTTGATGATAGTGATTTTGATTACGAAATTGGATTAGAAGAACAAGAATTTTGTTTTGACCAAGAAATACACGGAGACATTTTGGAGGCTCAAGGAGTTGTTGAAGAGAACACCAATAATGAAGGTCTCTGAGATGGACACAGAATTCTTGGCATGCACTAATGCATCCAAATAAGTCTTAGGTGGAGTCTTGATGAATGATGGTCGAGTGATCACTTACATCTCGAGAAAGTTGAGAAGGCATGAGGAGAACTATACGACACACGATTTGGAGTTGTTAACCATTGTTTATGCCTTGATAGTTTGGAGACACTACCTTATTGGATGAAAATTTGAACTAAAAACAGACTACTTTGGAATACAACACATATTTATGCAAGAAAATTGAACACCTGACAATGACGTTGGTCGGAATTGCTTAGCGAGTACGATTTTGAGATTGATTACATAAAGGGATTAGGGAACAGAGTGGCTGAGCTGATGCATTGTGTTGGAGACCACACATATTTTTGGTGATGCCTCTTCAGATGAATCTACATGAAAATATTCTAACTTTAAATCACGACAATAACTGGTACAAAGAGGTCAAGGATTTTATTGGACAAAACACAATGATGGTACCAAAATTTAAAGGATTTACTATGGACAACGATGGATTATTGAGATTTAAAAGTTGAATTTATGTACCACCCAACAACAAGTTGAGGAGTTTGATCCTAAACGAGGCTCACAGAGAAGTGCACATGGCTCACCCAGGAGTCATGAAGATGGGGGCATACCTTAAACCCTTATTCTTCTGGAAAGGAATGAAGGCATACATAGTCAACTACGTGGCTAGAAGTCTAGAATGTCAGTAGGTGAAGGATGAACATAGACATCCAGTAGGATTACTACAACCACATGCAATTATGGAATCAAAATGGGAGGTCATTTCAATGGATTTCATTATTGGATTTCCATTGACGATAAGGAGACATGAATCAATTTTTTGGTAGTTGACACTCTGACGAAGAGCGCTCATTTTATTCCTATGCGTACGACGTATCAGGCACCTAACATATCTAGAGTTTTCATCAGTGATATTGTGAGGCTACATGGCATGCCTAAGAGGATTATATCTAATTGAGGATCAGTGTTTACGGAACAATTTTGGACTAGTTTCCAAGAAGCCTTGGGAATCCAACTTAACTTTAGTACTGCATATCACCTGGAGACAGAAAGGTAGACTGAATGAACAAACCAAATCTTGGAGGACATGTTGTGTATGTACGTGATGGACCAACATAATCATTGGGAAGAATTATTTCCATTGGTATAATTCACATATAACAACAATTATCAAGTCACCATTAAGATGGTTTCTTTTGAGTTCCTTTACGGGTGACCATGTAAAATGCCTTTGATTTGGGATCATCTTGAGGATAGGGTCCTGGTGGGACCATAAGCAAACCAAGAAATGGAATATCAAATTAAAACAATAAGACAAAGGATCAAGGAAGCGTAGGATCGATAGAAGAGTTATGTCAATGCCCATCATGTCGACCATAGTTACAAAGTTGGCAATCAAGTCTTCTTGCTGGTGAAACTGCATAAGAGTTCAATAAATTTTGGAAAGGGTGCTAAAATATAACCTAGGTGCATGGAACCTTTCAATTTTGTTGAAAGGAAGGGGCTCGTGGCCTATCGACTAGCCTTGCTTGATTCTTTGAGATGTATGCACGATGTTTTTCACGTATCTGTTCTGAGAAATTATATTAGTGATCCTACACATGTTATTGACATGAGTTCCTTGTAGGTATCTAATGAGGGTGCGCTCACAGTTGAGCCAATCCACATTCTGGACCATCGCATTTGAAATCTATGGCGTCGAACAATAGATCAGGTCAAGGTCTAGTGGGACAACTATAGTCTGCACTCGGTGACCTAGGAGGACGCATATGATATGCATCATCAATTTCCATTTATGTTTTTTAGATAGACTTATGATATTGTGATACACTTTATTTCAACACTTATATATGTAACATCCCACTCTTGTGCGAACTGAGAAAACTTATTCTTTGAGGACACTTGCTTGATAGTGTTCTAGATTATTATATTGTTGGTCGTTTGATTATGATTATGAGGCATTATGGATATGATGACATGTTATTTTGTTGTATTGACATAGACAGGTGCTATTCAATGGGTTCTCCTGAGTGTGTAGGAATTTGGGCCTCGAGGATGCAGAGGCATTGATGAAATCCCTTAGACTTTGGATCTAGTCAAGCAGTGGACTATTGGGTTGAATATTGTTGATGTGACATATGTACATATGATTAGATGTTATGATGACTGACTATTATTGCTGACATGATTCATTGATGGATGCAGGATGATGATATCTTGCTGACCAGACTCACATGTGGAATAGAGGGGTCATGCACGAAAGCTAGAGACTTTGAGGGAGAGGTGTGGGAGCAACCCTGCCACAACCTACTAGCAGTCATGTCGTGGCTCAAACTTTAGGTTAACGATTACCTAGTTTGATAAGACCCATGGTGCCATGAGGGAAGACTACGATAGTCACTCACGATGATTCTAAAGGGCATGCAATAAGGCAGGGGACTTATTCCTTAGAGGCCCTTAGTCTCCCACAAGATCGCCTGGTGGAGTATTGACTCCAACGATTTTTTACATCTACTAAAGTCAGTCAAGAGGCGAGTGGCACCCTTGGAGCATGTAGTGAGTCCTGAAAGGAATTCCATGCAAAGAAAACTAAAAGAGGCGAGTGGCACCTTTGGAGCACATAATGCATCCTAAAGGGCACGTTGCGCAAAGAAAACATAAAGAGGCGAGTGGCACCCTTGGAGAATCTATTGTGTCCTGAAGGGAACGTCACGATTTTAACTTGTAAGTGAATAAACCTAGATGGCCTTAAAATGAATGATGTGACAAGTAAGATTTAAAAATATTTTTCCCTAATAAAAATGTTGCCCAACCTAGTGAAATTACAACCTAGGTCTAATTAGAACACGTGGTCAAAAAAATAATAAATGAACATATAACAAGAAGTGGGGTAAGAAATTCAAATTATTTAGTAAAGTCAAAATTATAATGGAGGATTAAAATTTTAAAAAAAGGGAAATGGTTGTTTTTATCTATTTTTTCTAATGTAATAATAGTTAGAAAGAAAAGAGGGTAAATGGTTGTTTCATCTACACTTGCTAAATGATTTTTTTAATTAAATAAGAAAAAGGGTGAATGGTTGTTTTATCTACACTTGCTAAATTGAATTTTAGTTAAAAAGGAAAAAGAGGGAAAGTTAAAAGAAATAGGAAAGTTAAAGAAAAAGGGGGGAAACCTAAAGAAAAGGGGAAACGTAAAGAAAAAGTTGAATGTCTAACTTATTAAGGAATCTTGCCTTGGGAACTTGTTATTTATGAACTCAAATAGGATTTTAGTAAGGCGTAAGTCATTTAAGATTTGTAAGGGAATATTGGGACACCAAGGAGCATTTTTAGGAATTCTTTTAGGTGCGTGAGGGAAATAGGAATAATTAAATAATTAATAAAATTAATTTTCTAGTGCAATTAGAGGATTGGGTGACATGTGTATGGAGGAGGTTTTTCCTAATTAATTAAATGAAAAATGAATTTAATGAGAATTTGGGAAACTAATTACTTGAAAAATCTATAAAATTGATGGAGTAGGAGGAGTAGGGGATCTCATATTTTTGCAAGAGTAGGAGTAGGAGGAGTGGGAGTTGGGATACCCAGATCAGGTAACCAATGGTATCTCGACCTTGCAAGGTGAGCTGGGAGCTAACAGTTCTCTGTTATTGTGTGTGTGGCCCTTTTGTGGCTCAGGGGGCTCAGGGGGGAGAAGAGTACCTGTAGCATTGGCTGGGAGGTACCGGTGAGGTCACATCGGTTGGAAAGAGGGAGCTTGATGGAGTGCGCATGAGACAACGACTTGGAGCTTTCACATTTGGCTACAATACACATGCATATATTTTTGAATGGTAGTTTAATATTGTTCCTGTTCTTTCGATACTGTATTTCTATTATGCAAAGATTATGTTTTATTTGACATTTTATAATCAAAGAAATTAAAATCATCCCATCCTTATGCTTGTTGTATTCTGAATTGATTTCTCATGGCGAACCCAACATCTGATTGCAATGACTTATCTATGTGGTTTTTATTGATTATTATGAAGAGTTTGTGTTTTTATATTTTGTCCCTTATCCTTAAGTTATTAGTATGTGCCTGAGTAGTCGGCCAGGAGCCGAATTGACGGTTGTCAGCCCGGTGTTTAAGGACCTCTAGATTCTAATGCACTTATTTCCTGTGCATGGATATAAGTGAAGGATAAATTTTCACCCGCTATCTATCCCTTACATATCTCTGCATTTTTCTCTCATGGTTAATCTCTAATATTTACACCTTCCTTTTGAATGATTATCTCTGCATCTTGATCGATTAAAAAATCTAATTTTCTCTGGTTTTTATTTTTTGTGACTTTGATAAACCTCTGAGTCTTGAATGCCAAATCTCTTTGTTTTCTTGTGATTGATTACATCTACGTTTTTTGGTGGTTGATTTCTCTATGTTTTCTTGTGATTGATTATCTCTGAGTTTCTTGGAGTCTTTACTCATCCTTCACATCAGTAATTTCTGGGTGATTTACCTAACCTTTACATAGTAGTTATACCATGATTTTTGTGACTCATTACCCAAATTTCACCCTATGATATTCGTGGCCTTGTACAGAGTGATTTTATACACATCTTTTACTTCACGATTTACCCTGTGGTTGATTGGAAAAACCTCTTTGTATTTTTTTATTTATTTCTCCCAATGATTAGCCTTATTACTCTCTTCGTGTTTAATGATCACCTCTACGTTTTGTGTAATTATTTATCCCAGCGAATGGAAATTTTACCTTTGCGATTTTAGATATATTTATTCCATCTTTATCATGTATTCACTCTACGATTTACACATATATTGTCTGCATTATTTGGTAAATTATTCGTGTTTATTTAAATGATATAATTGCAATATCATTGACTACAAGTTACATATCTTTGAATACAATTTACTATGTAGTAACAACGTTTTTTTTTAATTGATATTGACTGCGAATTCACCCATGATGAATGTGATTTTTCATGCTAATGGCAGTGTGGTTAAATGGTGAAGGACTGCAATACCATTATTAGATAACATTATCAGATAGCGATATCATTATTAGAGATGTTAGGCTACTATATCATCATTAAATAGCGTAGCGATATCAATTTTGTTCAGCGATTTTATAGACTTAATTTATACATTGAATGGACCGAAATTAATATTTGTACAATGAAATTATACTATATATTTATTGAAAGGACAATGAAATTGAATGGAAACTTAATTTATAGATGCTCTAAAGCAGTGAAATTAGTTAGCGTATCACCTCTGTGCCTTTTCATGGAATAAAATCCATTGGGTTGCTAAACTGGTCATAATCGTGCATTTTATCTAATTTATGATTGTGCGACTACGTTTAAATACAGATAAACATTTTTATATAGATGGGAATGTAGAAAACACGTTATTTATATTGGTATACAGATGGCACTTTTACAGACAACACCTTTTACATGTTGACAATGATTTTAATAGGTACAACAACATGTAATAATAGACTACAGTTTGGAGTGTTGACAACGAGGTTTGCAAAAGATACAATCACCTGTATTAATGGTTAGCGATTAAAATTTTTGAAAGTAATTATTTAACAACAAATTTCATATATTGTGAGCCACGATATATATTGTCTAGATGTATAATTGTACAATGATATATTTGTATAGAGATATATTGTATATTGGTATAGCCATGTATTCGTTTATAATGATGTGATTGTATAGATGTATGTTGTATAGTGATTTAATTGTATTTTTGTATAGCCATGTATTTATTAGGCAGTGATATGTCATTGGTGTTTTCAATGATTATCATTAACTCAATAATAATTATCAATAAATACAGTAATACATACCGCAATTATAGTAATATGAATATACAGATTATATAGATAGCGATTTTAAATGCGTTCCATAGATAGCAAATTCATTATATTGGTTCAGTTTAAAAGGTAGCATATTCAGTTTAAAAAGACATGTTTCCTACTGTTTTAAAATACATGTTTCATAATTGGTTCAATTTAAAAGATAGCAAATTCCTCCTTAGGAAAATACTTATCTGATATTGGAATTGGAAAATAGTTACAATGAACTAATTGTTTGATAATAATTATTTTAATGTGTATAGATTGTTGTATGTTTGTGATAAAATTTGTTGCACAAGAAATTTAAGGTGTTGTGTGAATGATACAGTTTTCATATTCCTTTGCGTCTTGTTGACTCGTCGATTGGGTGCTTTGGTTAGTCATCATGTTCTTTGACAATTCATTTGGTCTCCTAGCGCGTTGAATTTTTCTTGGGTTATTTGTCTAGATGTGTCATGTTGCGCCTTGGTCATTGTCATGCCTATCACCTGGTGACAACATGATTCCTGATCAAGGGATCTTTCTCATTCGATGGATAGAAGTGAATGATAACATGGTCGGAGTCTTGTGCTTCCCAATGTGGGCATATATGTTCATTGTAATGAATGTTGGTATTTGGTTTTGTAATGCCTTAATGCGTTTGGTTTGGCTCATCGTAGATGTTTCTAGCTACTGGTCATCGAAGCCCTTGTGTCATGTTGTTGATGTTGTCCTTTATCTTGGAGGCATTGTCTTGATTATGTCGAGAGTGTAGTCATTTTTGTTTGAATATTGATTAACGCATTTTTTGTCTAGTGCCATGATGTGCTAGTGTGTTGATTCGTTGTTGTCTATTTCCTGATCTATGTGTGTGTGTTCGTCATCAAGTTGTGTTGTTTAACTGTGTCATTGTTGTATTCCTTCTTAAAACCAAAAATAAATTTGCACTTGTTTGCATCTCTTGTAGTCATAACGACGGGGTTGTTACATTCTCCAAGCGAGCTAGTGCATGCCCCTATTCTAAAAATTCATTTAGCAGTTGGGAAAGGTATTTGAATCATCTCCATGAAGGATAATTGTGGTTGTGAATTCCCTAAGGAGTCTTCCTCTACTATGAATCAAGGGTACACAATGACTTTGGGTTTTCCCTGTCAAGAGAATGTAGTGGCCACCGTAGGTC
>JZKD02S0103474.1:719015-734146 GCA_000966675.3 Picea glauca
AAAAAAAAAAAAAAAACAAATTCATCACAAACTAATAATAGATACATCTTCATTCCTATTTTAAAATATGTAAGTCAAAACATTACACTTATACCTCATAAAAAAATTGCAAAATTGAGCATTGTCTTAAAGGGAATCTTAAAACTAATCAACAATATCATATATCCCAAATTCATCATTTTCAACAGACACATTATCATCTTCTTCAACATCATTTTGTGCTTCCATTGTGTCATTTTGTTCTTCCATTGGCTCTTTCATATCCACAAGTTCTTCAAAGTGATCCCTTTCAATCATTCCTCCTAATGGTACTTGAGCTTCCTTTGACTTTTTTTCCACCTTTGATTCACTAAAGTCTCATTTCCTCAAGCCAACTTCTTGCACTTCATCTGGAAAAGATGGAATAACATAATTCTTTGTTGAATAAAACAACAATACATTGGGTCACTTTCAATGGAGATGCAATTCCTTTCTTTTTGTAAGAAACACGTTAATATTGTACCTAATCACCAAATACAAAATAAATAATGAAGTTATATAGTGTAAAAATACATAAATTAAAAATAATATAAGATTGAAGTATGATTTCATAAATATTAGATCATAATTCTTACCTGAACCTAAGAACAAATCCAAAACCCAATCTCCTTCATTTGAAAATGTATATGTAAGAAAATTAATTAATGCTTGTGGTTTTTGATAAATGTTAACTATCTCTCATTTCAAATATTTTTCTTCATATGTTATCTTTCTAACCACAATATTGTATACCAATACACTACTAGAAGTGTCCATCCTTTGCATTGACAAGAATAGAATTATAAGAATCATCTTTTTTCCAGGTTGCAAGATGTATACTCTCAAAATCATGTTTAAATTATTCTCTATTGGAGATTTGAATATTAGCCTTGTGCCTGTAATATAAATAAGTACAAATTCAATTAACTTGTGAATTAATAAAATTGTTTTCTAATCTTAATTGCTAAACATACACTTTCAATATCTTACCAAATAAATTCCATCATTGTCTTTTCTTTCCCCTTGAAACTTAATTGTACTAATCCTGGTTGTGTGTGTAAATGAGATACCAGAAATATCCAAAATGGTGATGTTGTAACTTCCGTATATCTCATAACCACTTTATTGAAAGCTTGGTAAGTATAAAGCTCAATATCCTATCCAATGTTTTGGATATTATAAGCATAAGGGGTATCCACAATAACTAGGGAGTATTTTTTTTTTGGAACAATATTTGCAAGTTGTTGACAATCACCTAATATCACTTTATATTGAACAGTTTCAATCCCATTCCAAAAGGGTGTCATCAAGTTGAAAATTTTGAACACGTCTCATTTTTTCTCTTTCAAACTTGGCTTTTTGAATAAAACTTTTGAAAGTTTCAAGTACTCCATCTTCATTCTTCTTTGTCATATTTAATGAAACAAACAAACATATAGTTATATATCTATAACTATTAAAATAGAAATAAATTAACTTACAAATGAATAATATGAATGTAATAAATCAACATACATTTTTTAATGCAACAAAAAATTGTTTTAATACTGTTGTAGAGCTTGAATATGGATAGTTGAGTTTAACATCATCCCAACTTTCTTCATTCAACATATTGACCATTTCCTCTTGTATTATCATATACATCTTGTGAATAAATAAATAAAAACAATGTTATAATGACATATATAAGAAAATACTTAGAACATTGATATGTTAAACTAAAAAGGTTAAGTTTTTTGTCCTAACATAAATAAAAATAACTCAACAAACATAATTTTTAAATTCATCACACATTTATTCCATTGACAATTCTCCCAACCTTACACATGATAATATAGCTATGGTAAGTTTCTCATCCTTCACCTCTTGTATTGATCTCCAAGGTGTTATAGTCATATCATTTGGAAGATTTTTTATTTTAGGACCTATCTTACTTGTGCCACATATCAATGGTTTAACCTTCCTAACTCTCTGATCTTTTATACTAATATTTTTCCATAAGGTGAAGATCTCATCTATCAAACCCCATACCTGTTCAGTTCTAAATCCCAATGGAAAATAGATATCCACAGCTCTAAATACATCACTTCCTTTTTTATTTTTTTATTTTTTATTTTCATCATCAAGTGGGAATAATATTTCCATACAACATTGCTTCTGAAACTTGGCATCAACATTCGATATCTCCCCACGACATATTTCATAAAATTCATTATCGATAAATCTTAGCCTTTGAATGAAACTCATGAACATTATATACTCATTGTCCGTGTTATGATCCCATGCAAATAAATATTCTTCTAAATCTATTAAACCATCATTTATGCATTTAACTGTATCAAAAGAGGATTATTGGGATATTATTGCATCAGTTCGCTTCTAGCCTCTGTAGAATGATTTCCTCCAATCACATAATATTTGTAGTCAAACTATTTTTACCTTTCAAATTACTCCCTCGTAGGAACTTCCATTCGGTCAACAACAACTAGGTAGTCAACCATATGTGCATATGGATTGTACCTAATCAATGCTTTCAAATTGTGAGTAAGTAAGTGATGCAATTTTCTAATTTGATATTTTTCTTGCCCTTCTGTGGGTTTATAAAGTTGTTTCACATTCAATTGAAATGTGTGGCCATAATAAACTAAGCTCGTCATCCTCAATCTATTTCAAATGGAATTTTGTGTTGTTTTCATAATATCATCCTCTAGATCAACACCTAGTGTTATTATTTCTCTGCTACCTTTAGAACTTTCGCTATAATACTTTGAGCTAATGATGGATTCTTGAACAAAATCAATACTATTTTTTTTCTTCCTCTTATGATTTAAATGTTTTTCATCTAAATCATTTATTTTTTCATAATCAATAGGAATGAACTCATCATCAACAATTTCTCTTTTGCGTTTATATTTTTTATTCATTTTACAAGAGGGAGTGATAACCTCATTGGGACTAATCTCAACAAAATATTCATTTGGAGTTTCCTCATTTTCGAATGTAACTCTTTTAGGATTTCTAGAATGATGATTTTTCTTTCTTCTTTCATGTTCTCCTTTGTCTACTCTTGCAGCTTCAACCTTTGTTACTTTCTGTTTCTTTTTCCTTCCTTCTTGTGTCTTTTCAATATGAAAAGCGTTGATGACATCCATGATATTATTCTCTGTAGAGTAAATCCCCACTAACATATGTGAAATTTGTTTAGCAAAATCCTATAAAAATAAAATATAACATTTTCATGTGAAATAAAATAAAAAAATTACCATGATACTAAAACTAATAAATGACACAAAAATAAAAATAAAAAACTTACATTTTCTTTCTCAATGTCATCAATGATGGATGCACATAATTCTGAAAAAAAAACATTCTTGTTATAATTGCTCAATTTGAAACAATATCTAATCTTGATATAAGTTTTGCCTTGTTTGACAAGTGCATACACAATATTTGTGGCTGGCACCAAACATATATCTCGTAACAAGCCAAGTGCCTGATAATTTCCTTGCACATGATTTAATTCGACACAATACAAATATATATGATTCCCATTGTTGCCTTGCTTGTCTTTAAAAAACCAATAATATTCCAGTTTGTTTTCACCTTCCACATATTTCCACTCTCTAACATTCTTCATATTTCCCTTGATAGCTCAGGTGTTATTCTATAATTTTTTTTCGGAGCAATCATGGAGGTTCCAGTTGCAATTTTCAATGCCATTATTGCAGGCCGTGATCCAGATATATTCATATATAATATCTCCCCTACCATTTTCCCTATGAGATAAACAAATAAAATTAGACCTTTTACATTATAATAAACTAGAAAAATAATGGAATATAAGAACTAATTTTAAAAAATAAATAAAACTTTTTGACCCATGGAGTTATTAGGCCTATGCCCAACATCGCCCCAAACCCCATGACCAATCCCTAAGAATTGCCTAGTAACCACCATGGGCCAAAACTAAAAAACTTTCAGTAAAAAACAATAAAAAAGCTAAATGTTTTTACAAGACAATACTCAAATTTGTCTTTTTTTTCGTTTTGTTAAAATTGCTCTGAAAAAGTCTCAATTTTTAAATAAAGTTGTGATTTTTTAAGGAAAAAATTAGAAAACATCTAAGAAATTTATGGTTTTTAATTTTCGCATGAAAAAATATTATGTGATTCAAAGATGATATTACAATTGTTGTTTTGGTAAATGGTGAAAATTTTAAAAATAACTAACCTTAGAAATACTAGATTCTCCTGAGATGTCTTCTTGATGTTTATCCCTTGTAGCTTGTTCCAAATCCTTTAAGGAATATTGCCCAAGATATCACACAATGTAAAAAGATAAAACAAGACTGTGTATATATAACATAGATGATATAAATCATTATTAGTATAACGAATGTGAGATAAATAAAAATGAAGAAGATTGCCTACTATATACCTAAAATTATATGGATCATGGCTATGTTTAATGATTGTGGGATAAATAAAAAAACATGAGAAATATTGTAATTAACAAGTAAATAATGAAATAAAAGAGTAAAGTTGTTTTTAATTTTTAAGGGAAGATAATAAAGGGAAAAAATTGGGTGGAAATTTTGGAGGGAATTTTTTTTGGGGGGTGGGGATTTTAGAGGAAAAATATAATTCTACAAGTTATAAGAATGTCATTGGGAGGGTGAGAATTTGTATCATTCTATGTTCTTAGAGAGAAGGGATGGATTCATTAGATAAAGAATATTTTATTTTTTAGACATCAAAAAATTGTTCACATACCTCTTATGTCAGAACTAGCAAATGTGATGGGAATGTCTGTAATGAAAATGATGTATCATATTTTTCAGCTAGTCAGAAGTTTAGTCATAGTGCAATCAATGTTATTCAACATGTTCCTCATGAAATTCCTAAATCATAGGACATTGAAGGAACCAATGATGAAGAGGAGGAATATGATGGTGATAAATCTATTTAACAGTTTAATAGTAGTAAAAATAATCAAAATGTAGGTCAAAGTGGAGACTATGATCAATGTTTAAAAGATTGGGATGAAACGTTTCCTCCAAGTGAGGATTTTCGAGATACTGATGAAGATTTCCAAGGCACCAATGAATATTATGAAGAATTTACCTCAAGTGGAAATTTTAAAAGCATTGAAGATGATTATGACAATGGTGGAAACTCTTTCCCGAGTGGAGAATTTAAAGACAACAAAGTTGGTCATGATGAATTTCCTCTAAGTGAGGATTTTGAAGGTACTAATGAATATTTTCCTCCAAGTAAGGATTTTGAAGGTACTAATGAATATTTTCCTCCAAGGAATGAATGAGGATGATGAATAATTCCCCCCAAGTGGGGATTTTAAAAGTAGTGATAATGAGTATTTCCTGAATGAGGAATTTAAAGGAAGGAATGTTGGTGATGATGATTTTCCTCCAAGTGAGGATTTTCAAGGTATCGATGAGGATAATGAAGATTTTCCTCCAAGAGAGGATTTTCAAGCTAGTAATGAGGACGATGAAGAATTTTTCTCAAGTGGGGATTTTCAAAGTAGTGAATATGATTACACTATTGGTGGACACTCTTTCTCGAGTGATAAATTAAAAGGCAACAATGTTGATGATGTTGATTTTCCACCAAGTGAGGATTTTCAAGATACTAATGAATATTTTTCAGGGCACTAAGTAGGATGGTGAAAATTTTCCCTCAAGTGGGGATTTTGAAAGAAGTGAATATGATTATGTCAATGGTGGACACAATGCTGATGATGATTTTCCTCCAAATGAGTATTTTCAAGGTAACGATGATGATGATGGAAAATGTTCTCCAAGTGAGAATCTTAATGGCATTGACAGTCTTATGGGTGATGATGATTTTCCTTCAAGTGAATATTTTCATGGGAGATCTAATGACTTTGGTGAGGATGGTAATCATGTTTCTAGTGATTTTAATATTCCTCTCATGAATGAGACTATCAGTGAATATGATGGACCTAGGAATTAAGATCATGTTCTCAATCATTCAACTGCAAAAAATCAAGGTGATGGAAATTCTCTTGTTCAGTCTCCTGACAATGTTTTTCTTGATATTCCTTTTGGCGATGAGGAAAATCCTTCTAGTGAGGATAATGAAATAGTGGAGACATTGGAAAGAAACATTGTGTCTAGGACTAGGACTAGATTTTTTTATATCAATCCAAATCATTCTAGTTATACAAGGTTTGGGAACAAATTTCTCACTAAATCAATTTCCATAAGTGAATTGATTTTCAAGTGAATGTTGTCAAAAGAATTGTTTGAAAAGCATGGACTACATGTATGCCTTGAGTAAAAGGAAGACATATTTGTCAATAAATAAGAGCATTCAAAATTCATATTTGATGGGGTGTATGATATCCACCAATACATGATATGATTATCACATTGAGAATATTTTACTTTGTAGAAAGGCTTTCCAAAAAATTCACTCAATTGGTAATCTTCGTCTATCAAGAATCCATACAAGGTTGGAAAAAGATCCTTCATTTTATTCAAAAGTACATCATGGACAAGAGATTGGGCCATTGAAAAACACGACATCGTCATGGATGTGTGATTTATTTTCCAATCATGGAGAGTGTATGCGAGATAGAGACACAATACATATTCCAGATAATTTATTAAGGAGGGAAATCTACAACTTGTACAAAGGATATGGTGAAGGTGTTGAAGGAAATGGTAATTTTACTACATATGCATATTTTACAAGAATATGGAAGAAAAAATTCAACAATGTCTGTATTCCTAAGAATTCAAGGATGGGGATTTGCAGTATATGTTATACTCATAAATCAAGAAGAGATAAATATGAAGGGGAAGAAAGAGGTATGTATTTACTATTTTGTTTTTTTAAAATTGGATAGTTATCAACTATGAAAAAATATGATCAATATTTTCATTTTATGTCATGTGTAGATTCCATAGTCAAAGCACTTCAAGAGCATTGGAATCAACAATCAACTGAAAGGAAAATGTTGTACAAAAATCAAAATAAGTTTTATGATGCTACAAACAAATATTTAGGTATGATAATTGATGGCATGGACCAAAAGAAAACACTTCTACCACATTTTTTATGTTCACCCAAAAATTTACAGGAAGAGAATTTCATTCAGTGTCACTTGGTTGGTTGTATAGTTTTGAATGAAAAAATGTTTCCAAGGGTTTACTTCAAATATCCAAATATTCACGATGATGCAAATATGAACATCACAATAATTTAGCATGTGCTTACTCACCGATATCGAAATCTTCCTCAAGTTCTCTATCTACAGTTGGACAACACTAGTCATGAAAATAAAAATCTAATTTTGTTTGGATATCTAAGCATGCTTGTTGAAATGGGAATCTTTCAAAAGGTGAAAGTTGATTTCCTTATTACTAGACACACTCATGATCATATTGATCAAATTTTCAGTCATTTTTCAGTAGCATTCAAGAGGAAAAATGTTGGAATCCTACCATCATTGATTGAATGTATTAAGAAAGAACACATTCATAAGGAGTTGAACTCATCGAGCTGGTGCTCAATGAATTCCTCTCACAAATGATTCTCCCAGAATCGTTCCCCTAACATGGATTTGACAACCATGTTTAGTTGAGGTAGGAGCATCTTCCTTCATAGAAGAGCGTTCCCCTTTAGTTGAAGACCACCCATGCATAAATTCATGCAGGAGGTCAAAATCGCGAAGTGTGAAGCACATCTCTTGGCTCTCCAACCATACCTCAATGGCTAAACCATCCATGGTAGTCGTGGACATGGTAACTTAAACCTCTTAAGTTTTTTCGTGGAAGCTACCAGTACTGGCTGGGGCGCGATGTGGACCCTTAGGGGTACAAGAACCCTAGTGTTATCTCAACATAGACAGTTAGTCTGGGCCTTTGACATTTCCCTAGTAGGACGTTGTCAGGCCCAACGCATACCGCGTGGCCATCGATGAATCTCTACGATGTCCTCGAACCGAGATTACTTCAACGACAGGTTAATATTCAATTAACGACGAGTATAAATCAAGGGCTTAATTCAGTGGAAGGTATGGATATCCACAGTCGCAAGGTTGAACCCGCTCTGATACCATATGTAACAACCCATCTGTTACAAAAACAGAAGCGTCAATACAACAGGTAAAAATTTTTGATAGCTACGTTAGGAAGTTGAACAACATACTGGAAGGCAATATCATTGACACATCATTCACATAAAATAGTGTAACAAAAGATTGCATTAACAATAATTTAAGACACAGTAGCGACACATCAACATCGATCATCAAGGCGTTTGAGCATTCCAATAAACCATCACAAGTAATCTAAAATTTCACGTGCAAGATAACGTAAGGACTAAATCCTTGTAGCAACAACACGAAACAGACGCAATGAACTACTTAGTTATTTTTTGGCACAACAATTATATACTTAATTTTTAGGCACGCAATTTAATTATTTATCAATTACACTCATCCACATCCATATCAAGGTAAGCACATGACCCATTGTCTGGTTAACATAAAAACTTATCAATCAATGTGTGCAACAATCCAATCATAAGAAATCATACCACCACAATGCGACAAGCACATTAGTAAACTGAGGCGAAACATAACAATTTTGAACCATCTTACATGTGTAAAATCCATTGCGCAAGAAGTACAATTCCTTAACTATCACTGATATATGAAATCCATAGATGAAAACACTCAAAGTGAATCATCGAGGCAGGGTATCCACATGCATTACTTTTTAATTTCACCAAGTCTATTATCCAACTAGCATAAAATTTAGCATAAAATTTATAAGAGTAAGAAGCCAACTCCAATTGACATGTGATTCATAAAATGAGTGCACGCGAAGTCTATGCTCAACATAGATTAGTGGTGAATAAAATCTAATTAATAAAAACAATCACATATCATCATATATAAGTGGTGAGTTAGAATCTAAGTAAAATCATGATCATATAACAACAAACATAAGTGGCGAATTAGATGTAACTATTATGATGATCTCGCAACCACATATCTAAGAGGAAAAATAAAGATATTATAAAGATCTTGCATCAATGTCTAAGTGCGATCTAAAATGGATTTTTAAACAGGAATTAAGCTGAATTATCATTTAAAAATAATCATTTAAAAATAATCTAATTTAACTGGACTGCAATCGATTAAGATTTCCACCAAAATTAAATTTCTAAAGTATTAATGAATTCAGAATTAAGTCTAAACTAGAGTACATTCAACTAAATTATAAATTGCAATTTACATCATAATTCTAAGTTTATAATCCCAACGAAATTAGAAAGATGGAATATCATTTGGTTGATTTATCACCTGAGTTAAAAATTGCAATTGTCATATAATTCAATTAATAAACGCAAACAAATTTAGAAATATGGAATAATATTCGGTTGATTATAATCTACGTTATAAATTACATTGACATCAGAATTCAAATTTCCTTTTTTAAATGAAACAGAGTTAAATTAAACTGGAAAAATTCAACGGGGTTAGAAATCGAAACAATACTTCAGCGAATCCAATGCAGGAAATGCCCAATACATCACATTTATACTTTCACGTCCACACATGACATTTATACTTTTCATTCAGGCTACCATTTATCATTTACCTCAGAGAACAGGTTGGGGCGAGACAAGCACAAGAGAAAGATCGAATCTCCTGCCTTTGGGGCTGACAAAAATTCAGTGGCTATCATTAATGGTTAAATTTAAATTAGAATACAATTGTTGGCCTAACATGAAGTGATTTCTATCAATAAGGATTTTAAAATAAAATCGAAACTATCTCAACTAGCGGGCCTGACATGTAAGGTTACTGTCCTAGAGAAACAAATCAATTATGGAACCGAGGTGCTAAGGAGATGTGGGAGGGAGAAAAGGCATGCACTCTAGGAAATTAATTACAAGCATATTGCAATCCCCATACGTAGGAAAAAATGCAGATTAGAGCCATGCGTTCTAGGCAAATAATTACACGCAGATTGCAATCCCCATACGTAGAAAAACACAGAGCAGAGGTACATGTTTTGGGAAATCGCTGAATTTGTGGTAGCAAGGAACGATCTCTCTCGTGAGATCACTGATGCAAACGATGGGATAGTAATTAAGTGAAACCGTTGGTTTCCTTTCCTTTTCATCTTAGGTTTAGTGAGACCAACATAACATTTTAAAATAACTTAAAAAATAACATTATAGATGAATGCATTTTAATAAAAATCCTGAAGTTTGAAATGTTCCACCTTATTACGCTGAAAGGCATACACCTATTGACAATGGGTAGATTTAAAAGGGGTTTAGTGCTTAATAAGTTTTCCATGGACAAGATTAAATATGGCTGGAATATTTTTAGTAGTCACACGAAATAAATGGCTGTGATTTCAATCAATCATTAACTTCCTAGCTATTATAAAGACATCCGCTTATGTGTTTACTTTTTTACATTTACCTAATCATATTTAAAAATTACTTTGATAGCTAATTGATTTCCACATAAGTGATTAACAGAAATTAAAATATTAACACCCGATAAATGAAGCTCAACCCTTTATTTGTTAATCAATAATAAAATTTAATATATTCTTTTAAGGATTCTTTTCATATTATCAGCCTTTCGACGTTGATCAGGCACAATTATGTGATTGTGCTAGTTTATACTTACAAGAAATTGATGTATTGAGTATACCACCAATAAGACAAATGTTGTGGAGGACCAATGCTACGTCCATAGGTGAGTCATCATTTAAATGACAGAGGGTTGAGCTCAGTTTGTTTAAACATAACGTTACATATATTGTCTATGCTTTTGTGAATAGATTATTATACCTCTATATATCAATGTTGGGCTAATGAATGATGAAAACCCAATTCATCTACTATCAATAGTGTTTCAAACCTCCCAGAAAACAAAGGACCATAGAATGAGTGAGTGCCTATGGGCTGTGTTTAACTAAATCTCACATTATTTTCCAATAAATGCATTAAAACAATAATACATTAAATATATAAATTGCATTTACGCAATAAGTCCCTAAACATTTATGATAATGATAACACTCTAATCTATATCTAGGTGTCTAGGTTAAGGGTTGAAGCTTTGACTTCCAAATTTGTGAAACAATTATCATTTGATATGCATTAAAAGGTTATCGTGATCAGGACGTTACCGTACACCTATCCAACGATCCTCTAGAAATAACTGATACAATGGTCCAATGTTATAAAAATTGATGCAGTGGATTTGATATGAACCAATTTAGGGATACAACAATCTAAGGGTTTACCAACAGAGTGGTAGAAGAACAATCCAGGGTTTTATTAGGTAGAAACGGAATTAATATAGATCTTTATTGGTTTACACAAAAGGATCTATATGGATGGGGTTCAACAGGTTCTATATAAATCAACAATACAAAAAAAATCTAACAGATTGGATTTTATATATCGAGTGACTTTGAAATATCTTTTCTCATCAATCGTCACCATATAAATAAGGAAACCAAGGAGCATATATAAAGATGAGATTTAAGGCTAACCACATCGAGGGAATATTCCTAATTAACATATATTCATCCATTTTAACCACATGAATCTATATAAAAATTCTAACTAAATTGCAACAATAAATTTAAAGGAGTACCATAACCATAGGGGAAGGATCCGAAGGGGTTGTCCCGCACTTGTGCTCCATTCATCTCACACTCGCTAACCACTGAGATCTCACCGTCACCTGCCAACCAACATTAGGGGTAATATTCTTCCCCCTGATCCCCTCGAGCCACAAAAGAGCCAACACACAAACCAGAGAAATATATTTCCCAAATTGCCTCGCAAGGTTGAGCTACCACTCTCTAATCGAGTTGGGAATCCGAACTCCCACCAGTTAAAATCAATCAAGAAAATATCGACATCGTAACTTTACGCCTACGAGACGTGATGATATTCCTCCTCCGCCATCCTTTTTATAGCGTTTTGTTAGTGATTAGTTTTCTTAACCATCTTTAGATTCTTTTTATTAAATATAATTAGGATAAACCTCCCCCGTACACATGTCACCCAATCCCTTAGTTGCACCAAAAAATCAATTTATTAATTAACTAAATTTTTCTATTTCTCTCACCCACCTAAAAGCGTTCCTGAAAATGTTTCATGGTGTCCCTTTATTTCCTTACATTTATTAAATGATTGACACCTTTCTTAAAACCTAGTTGAGTTTACAATTAGAAGGTTCCAAGACCAGGTTCCCTACTATGTTAGACATTCCCCTTAGTTCATATTTAGTTCATATTAATTAGAAAGTTTAGTTTAATTAGAATTCATATTTAGTTTAATTCTTAGTTTATATTTAGAATGTTTAGATAGAAACCACAATTTACCCTTTTAATAATGTAATCCTATTTTACTTTAGTTATTAATTTTTGAATTTTCTTTATCCCCCCTTCTTGTTACATGTCCATTTAGTTTTTTTTGTTCACATGCTTTACTTAGACCTAGGTTTTAAATTCACTATGTTTGGGAACAATTTTTAAGGGAAAATTAGTTATTGAAATTTACTCATACCATCATTCATTTTAAGACTGACCAGGTCCTAAGGAGGCATAGTTTTCTAGGTACTAGGCTTATTAACTTACCATAATTAAAAATCGTGACTTTCCCCTCAAGATGCATTATGTGATCCAAGGGTACCACTCGCTTGAATTATTGTTTTATTTACACGATGTGCCCTTCAAGACGCACTATGTGCTCCAAGGGTCAAACCCCTGGAGTCAATACTCCATCAGGTGACCTGGTGGGAGACTAAGGGCCTCTAAGGAATAAGGATTGTGCCTTATTTCATGCCCCTTAGAAGAAACTATTGACATGCGAAGATTTATTCAAGGATCACATCATGAAGAAAAATGTATTGAGCAACTTAATGACATTAGCCTCCAACATCAATTTTGTTTCAAAAAAGTTGATGGGAAAACACTTATATGATGAAAGAAATATTCAACTACTACAGAATGGGGGTCTTCATTAGGTTTAGACTTTTTAAAGTTCATTCCAAATCATCTAGTATTTGCATCAAAGTTATTATTTTTACAATGAGTTGTTGAAATCCACAATGCACAGAGGCATAATAGAGATGTAGATTATTCTGAATGCCTGGAAGAAATAAAAAATTTCATTAAGGATACATATGAGTACTTTGATGTTGTTGATTACGTTTGGTGGGAGTCTTTTTTCAATAGTCAAAGTGACATAATTTCAATTTCAACAAATGAAGATACATTGTTGAAGACTCCATTTCATTGGCCAAAAAATATGCCAAATGAATATGAAGAAACAAAAATTGTTGAAGTTCAACAAGAATCTCAATGTGTTATTGAGTTTATAGAAGCAAAGGAAAGATAAATGTATATTGGTTAGCGAAGGTCATGTGCACAACATGAAGCCATGGAATACCTTTATAGGGGTTCAATACAATATATTAAGGAGGGTATCATGATTTTAGTCTTAGTGACTGGAGATCCACATGGTTATCCATTCTAGATTGCGAAGGTTTTAAAGATTGAGAAAGAAAATGATGATGCTATTGCAATTGAAGTGCATTGGTATGTAAAAAGTACACCCCCATTCAATGGTGTGTACAAGACAAAAATGGTGGTTGAGAAACGTGTTAATAGAAAGAGAAAAAGAAAGAGTCAAAATACAACTCTTCGTCGCATTGACCTATTAAAGTTAGATGATGTTGAAATACTTGTTCATGACGTCAATTTTACAAAGAGAGGAACTATTCATTCCAAGACAACAAAGAATATCAAGAGGTTGTTTCCACAAGAAATAAATGCAAAATGGGAGTCTCCTGAACCTATTTGTAGATCTAAAATACATTTGACATATGAAATGTTGGGAATGCATGTAGACTCAGATAGTGCATTCATCGATAATAGAGAAGAGTATGTATCATCTACATCTTCATCCAATCATTCATATGGAGACAATCTAGACTTTGATCATATTTTAGAAACCATGAGTCAATCTGAATAAGTGTATGAAACATTTTATGTATTTTTTCTCTATATGATGTTTGTATGGTAACTAGAAATGAGCATTGAACTTACATATGATCGTACACGAAGTTATGAATAATTTTTATGTTTTATGAATTATATGTTTTGATTATGAATAATATAATAAAATTTCTTAGCTCATATGTTTTGAATATGGACAATATAACAATACTTTTAAGAAATAATTTATGTTTCATTCAATGCAACTTGTATTTACTCTTTTTTATTAAAAGTAAAAATAAATTATTAAAAAGTGATGTTGAATTTTTAACGTATATAGTGATATTTTCATGGCATTATGTATTACGTTGTGCTTTGAGTGATAAATTAATATTTTAAAAGTAAGAATTTGAGTGATAAAGTAAGATTTAAAAAGTAAACATTTAAGGGTTGATTTTATGATTTTGTTTACAGTAATGAGGAGTTCTTTTACCACTTTATAAAAATGTGTCATTTTCATACCCCAATTTTGGAATGGGTGCTACCAGTAGAAGTACTTTTCAATTTGATGGTTGATTTTGAGGTTTTGGTTTTAATAGTACCAACTACTAAAAATACAATTTCAAATTATAATGTTTTGAAGAAAAAAAAACATTTTTTTCTTAGGTCTTGATTTTAAGGTTTTCTACTATCTGAGTTTTGAAAGCCATGTTTGAAAAATGTTGTAATTTTGACCCCGTTTAAAAAATTGGTGCTACAGATAGCACCGCTTTTTTATTTGGGAGTTGATTTTGATGTTTTTTAGGAAAAAATATGGGTTTTTCGAGTCATAGTTCTCGTTTTGAGGTCACAGTTATCATTAAGTCCGTAACTTGGTTTGCTCCATTTTTTGTTGTTTACATGATTATCAACAATTTAGGAAAATATGAATGACTACCCAACCCTCCTTATATTTTTGGACATAAATACAGTATGATGTTTTTTTAGAACCCTGGGATTTGGTTTCCATTTTTTGGCAGGTCGGTCCCTAGGCTTACAAGACTATGTAATCTTTACAATTTATAAAGGAAATTCA
>JZKD02S0103474.1:734196-745995 GCA_000966675.3 Picea glauca
CTGGCCAAAATTTGTTGGAACTCTAGATTTGAGTGATTGAGTTTGTCTAATTCAAATGCCATAAGGGTTTTTATGGTGTTGAATCCATTTATGCATTCAAAAAATAAATTTAAACAACAAAAATGGTGACTTCACCAAGATCTATTTCGTTGAATTCCGGTGAAAAAGGTCAAAAAATCAAGTATTTAGACAATACCTATTTATAAATGTTATATTTAATAAAATTATTATTATTTGTAATTTTATATTTAATGTTATATTTAATATCATTCACTATAAAATTATAAATATAATACATAATAATATTTTTACAAATATAATATATGAATTCCATAGTATTTATTCTAGAAAATTATTTTAAATGATATAAAAATATTATTATAACATTTATATAACTAACATTATATACTTTATTTATTAAAAATAATGTTATATAATATTTTTATAATTTTAAGGTTAATGTTATAAAATTATAAATAAAATATATAATAATATTTTTTACAAATTATATACTATAATGTTAATTATATAAATATTTTAATAAGATTGGATAGTATTATTATTATTTATTTTCTAAGGGTTTTTTTTTTTAGATCATTGATCTAGCCTTTGCCAATTTAACATCCAATCCAATTTAACATCCAATGAGAGATGTGAAAATGGGTCTTCACCTCTTGGTGAGTTTAACATCTAAGGAGAGATGTGAAAATGGATCTTCAACAATGATGAAAGCACATGTTTCTTGACTTCTTGTGTCTAGTATAACTACTCTTACATTTTGATCAATGTCTAATATCCAACGAGGCATGAGGTTGTCCAAATTCCTTAGCATCATATTTATTTCTATTTTATATGAATTTAGTTGTATGTTTTTTTTTTTTAAATAAAAAAGTGGAGCCTACTATATTAGATAGACAAAACTTTTATAGAGTATACAAAAGAGTAGGTCTGGAGTCACCCAAAATGCTGTCGATTATCGGAAACCAACATATATAGAGGGCGAGTAGAAATAGCATGAAAAACATAATAACAAAGTGGCATATGTCCTGCCCGGAGGAAACCACGACAGATGTCAAATGCTCTAAATACACGTAAAACAATAATATAATAAAACTAGGAAGCAAGAGAGCATATAAAACTAGGAACCAAAAGAGCATATGAAATCTAGGTGCCTGGTGACGTGTCATCCTCGCTAGTCTGCCACGTGGTCCCTGCCAAGATGGGGAAAGCTTGTGCGCAGAGGGGGCATTTCTGCTTGGCTGGCGCATTGGAAAATGCATCAAAGAGCATGTCCATGCATTGGCCCATGAGGAGAGCCCGATGTTCCAAGTCCGATAAGTGCCCATGAAGGTCAAACATTAGAGCCAGGTGCTCTTCCCAGATGAGTGAACCATGCATGCTGCCACCCACGTCCACCACCACTTCAGAACCCGCTTTGAACACCCTCTGCTCCGCATCAGCCTCTGCACCCTTAGAGCCTGCTTCGTTCACCTGTGCGTCATGGCAGCTGCAAGTGTCGTCACTAGGCCAGGGTATTTCCTCCATGATACAGCCAAGGGTATCATCTAGCGGGGTCAGAGTGGGTCTGCATGCTTCCATATGGGTCGCCACTCGAGTCTTCTCGAAAATTGACAGGTCCTCCAAGGACGGGTCTTCCACCACAATGCAGGGGGGAAACTCCTCCTTAAGACCATCTTTTTGTAGGGCGCCCGACGCATTTCCTTTGACGTCTTGACTGCATCCAACTCCAGGCTCAGCTATGGTGGCAAGCCGCGCCACTCTTTCTGCCCTGGCTTTCTTTCTAAGAATGGATGTCGCCATTGCCAAGGCACGTTCCAACTGTTCCTTACGATGCCGCTGCGCCTTATGAGCCTCCCAAGCCGTGCCATGGCGAGGTCGACCACGCTTCTGAGCCATGATGAAGGAGCAGGGAAATTGCAGGTGAAGGCCAATGAACCAGGAGCAGAGAAAATGTAATTGCAAGTTAAGGTGGACCGCACCAGAGCTCTGTCTTGTGGTGGTCAGAAAAAGATGCACCGAATATGCTGGACCGCACCAGAGCAACCGAGCAATAAGAAAAATGAAAAGCCGCACGAGAGCATCACGATGAATACTAGACACGATGAGAATTGGGCCATACCAGAGCTTCCAGGAAGAACTCGAAGTCGAGGTGAGTGCAGTCCCGCCCTGTCCAGGCAAATTGAAAACCAAATAATCAAGAGCCGAGGTCATCCACCTACCTTTAACCCTTGCCATCCTGGGAACGCTGAAGTTGTAAATGCTCGCGTGAGGGAAAGGTCTGTCTGTCCTTCCACTGCAACTATGGCCGTCCCCCATGGTTAATACAGGCTCGTGGGTGGCAGCTAACGACATTTATGCCTGGGACGAGTGCAAGTCCACCTGTAGCCCCTGAGCTACGTGTCACCCCATCCAGGGCGAATTTAGTTGTATGTTACATGAAAATATAATAATTATAAAACGACTACTTTATATGTGAAAATGATAATTACTTTTGCATTTTGATCAATGAAGAGTTTTAGAATTATTTGGTTTTCATGCATTTTGATGAATGAAGAGTTTTAGAATTATCTGGTTTTCATGCTTTTCACGAAAGTGAGTTTTGCAAAATGACCGTTATACATAAATTCCATAGTATCTATTGTAGAAAATTATTTTAAAGGATAATAAATAATAATAATAAGAAGAGATATTATTATAATATTTATATAACTAACATTATCTATTATATTTTAAAAAAATAATGTTTATTTAATATGTTTATAATTTTATAGTTAATGTTATATTTAGTAGCATTGACTATAAAACATAGTTGCATGGGAACTGCTCTTAACATTTTCAACATTTTTGAAGTTTTTTTTTGACATTTGGAGATCTTGGGAATTAGTAGGAAACATCTTCAATCGACTATAAATTGTTTTGGGAATTTGGGATGTTTTTGAGAGCTTCAACATCATGAAAATGGAAGCCTGAGAACTAAATTCCGAGATAGATAACTTTAAGTTAAAATTGTATTAAAATAATATGTAATATTGTAGAAAATTAATTTAAATGATAATAAATGATAGTGATGAAAACTATTATTATAACATTTATATAACTAACATTATATACTATATTTATAAAAAATAATATTATATAATATTTTTATAATTTTAAAGTTAGTGTTATATTTAATAACATTGACTATAAAATTATAAATATAATATGTAATAATATTTTTTACAAATATAGTATTAATGTTAGTTATATAAATGTTTTAATAAGATTGGATATTATTATTATTATTTATTTTTTGAGGGGTTATTTTTTTGAGATCATTATCAAGTCTTTGTCAATTTAACATCCAACGAGGGATGTAAAAATGGGTCTTCACCCCTTAGTAAGTTTAACATCCAACAAAATATGTGAAAATGGATCTTCACCAATGATAAAAGAAAATGTTTCGTATGTTTAATATAACTACTCTTGCATTTTGATCAATGTCTAATATCTAACGAGGAATAAGGTTGTCCAAATTCCTTAGCATCATATTTTTTTTCCATTGTGATTCATAGTGCGAAGCTTTCTACGTCCACAATAACCCCCCCAAAATATGGAGAACATAGGAGGGCCAAGTATTTCAGAAATATTTGTCTCACAAAGAGCAGCATGTCACGTAGATGAGACTCGAACCTGGGTGGGGAGGAGAAAACTCCCCACCCCAACCAATTGAGCTACAACCACTTAACACCTTAGCATCATATTTATTTCTACGTTATATGATTTTAGTTGTATGTTATATGAAAACAAAATAATTATAAACAACTATTTTATATATGAAAATTATAATTACTTTTGCATTTTGATTAATGAACAATTTTAGAATTATTTGGTTTTCATGGTTTTTAGGAAAGTGAGTTATGTAAAATGACCATTATGCATAAATTTCATAGTATCTATTGCAGAAAATAATTTTAAATGATAAGAAATAGTTCTGGATGGGGTATCATGTTGCATAGGGAGGCCGCGTAGCCTGCCCCAGACCCAGACCATTAATATGGTAGGTCAACAACCTTCCCCTCACCATTAAATGGAAGGAGGCCATTATCTCCTGATGAGAAGAGGAGGAGAACTCCCTCACGTGAGTAAAATGGAATCCATAAGGTGTAATGGATGGGGGAAGCTCAGCACAGAGGTCATGTCTTGCCTCAACATTATCCTCCCACTCAGACGAGGATGGATCCATCTTACCTTTGCGCTCCATCAACCCATATGCTATGAGCACTAGCGTTGCATCCAATCGAATCCCAACGCTCTTACCCTACTCATTCGCACCCTCTCTGACCCCGTCATTCCAAGGGAAAGAGGAAGGCCACGATGTGGCCCTTCCTAGTACAATTTTGTTGCTAGAAAATGAAGGGTGCAGAGACTAGATCGAGTCCTGTCCATAGCCTGAACTCAATGACGATAAAAGCCTAGAATGACACCATTGGAATACATGGCGGAGGATATTCTAGAGGAACCTATTCAGGTCCCTCCAAAATCCCTCCTCTTCATAGGACCATACAATTGGTAGCCCCCTAGCCATATCCCAACAAGCACAAGTTCTTCAACCATAATCCAACAAGTGCAGGAAGCCAAGGAAGGGACTACTTGCATAATTGAGGAGGAATTCCCAGAGGAATTCCTACACTTAGACCCTGAGGACACAATTCAAACCAAGGACTCTACAACAAAGTAGCTCTGGGCAGTGGAGGATATGGAAGAATCTTAGGAGGACTCAGGCGAGGCGACAATAGTCGTGGGCACAAAGGTGGAGGGTGGACCAGGATTGGCTCCGCCACCACTCTCGACTCTCCCGAATTTCGGCTAGGAACCACCACCCTTCTTCCATCTGGAGTAGCTCTCACTAGTCTTTGAGCTCAAAAGCCACATGACTAATCAAATTCATAGGGACACCCTCATGCATGAACGAATTGACATGCTTTAGGAGGGCTACTCAAATGCACCAACAACCCAACGTTTTCTGACATGTGCAATGCCATTCATGCTCCAGCCTAGGGATGACCCTGTCATTGGTGACCTGAGCGACACAACCTTGGGTGAAAATGGGTAATCTACTTGCTTTGGCTATCAGGAGAATTCTTAGCTCGACTCCTTACACTGCCATAGATCATTTTTACAATTATGTCTTTTGTTTTTAGTTTATGTCATGTCTGTCCTAGTTGCCTAGCATAGTGTTGCAAAGACTCGAAATCCGCCACCTGCTCTAGTTTCTGTTTGGCAGGGCAGATGGTGGATTACCATTTTGAACAATGACATCACAGTCTACCAGATGTTCCAGTTTTCACTAATTTGATGGAACAAATGGAAGACTGTATCCATGTGGCTTTTTTGTACTGTAAAAGTTATATAATAGGAATTTCCCCTTTTTTATTCAAAAAAAAATAATGATAAGAAATATTATTATAATATTTATATAAATAACATTATGCACTATATTTAAAAAATAATAATATTTGTTTAATATTTTTATAATTTCATAGGCAATATTATATTTAATAGAATTATTTATAATTTTATATTTAATGCTATATTTAATAGCATTCACTATAAAATTATAAATATAACTCTTAATAATATTTTTTACAAATACATGATGATGATGATGAACATCCACTAAGATCAAATTGGTCTATCTGACGTTAAGAGGGTAAGTGTTTACTTGTGATTCTTTAGAATTTTGTTTATGTGCTCGAAAATAATTAAGAAAAGATTTCCAAGATCACCATATGTTTGTTGAGTTAAGAGATTAGGAAGGTTGGTAGTGTGAAAAATATTTTGAAAATGATATATAATATGGGTATAGGCTGGACAATCTAAGAGAAAGTGATTTTCATATTCAACCTTCATAGTGTCACAAAGGTGACACACTCTCTCATCCCATGGCGTTTTGGGAATTGACCAACTCCCAATTTCACTATGGAGCTCATGAGAATTTGTTCATATCTTAGCAATGCTTATTTTTTTCTTTACACTTGAAAAAATAGATAGATAATTTTGATGTTCTAGATTAGGGTTGATTACCTCCTTATAATACCTCAATCTAGTTTTTTATCACACCACATTTTCCCTTTAAATTTTAATTTTCTAATTTTTTTTAATAATATCTTTATTCTTCTAGTATATAGTATATAAATTCCATAATAATTATTATAGAAAATGATTTTAAATCATAATAAATAATAATGATAAGAAATATAATTATAACATTTATATAACTGACATTATATATTATATTTATCAAACATGATATCTTATAATATTTTTACAATTTTATAGTTAATGTTATATTTAATAGAGTTGACTATTAAATTATAAATATAACACATAATAATATTTTTTAAAAATATATTATATAATGTTAGTTATATAAATGTTTTAATAATGTTGGATATTATTATCATTATTTATTGTCTGATGGGTTATATTTTTGAGATAATTGATCTATGCTTTGTCAATTTAATATCAAAACTAGGATGCGAAAATGGATCTCAATATTTTTTACAAATATATTATACAATGATAGTTATATAAATGTTTTAATAATATTGGATATTATTATTATTATTATTATTATTATTATTATTATTATTATTATTATTTATTTATTTATTTATTTATTTATTTATTTATTGAGGGGTTATATTTTTGAGATAATTGATCTATCCTTTGTCAATTTAACATCAAACGAAGGATGTGCAAATGAATCATCACCCCTTCGTCGGTTTAACATTTAATGTGAGATGTGAAAATCGTTCTTCACTAATGGTGAGAGTTTCCTTGACTTCTAATGTCTAGGAAAACTACTCTTGCATTTTTATCAATGTCTAATATCCAACAAGGGATGCACAAAGGGGTCTTCACCAATGGTGAGAGAACACGTCCCTTGACATCCTCCAACTTCAAGTCAATATGAAAATGATAACTAATTTTTTATTTTGATCAATGAATACAAAAATTGTTATATATCTGATAGTCAGATTGAGTTTTAGAATTAAATTATTTGGTTTTGATGAAAGTGAGTTCTGTTAAAAACCAGTATACATAAATTCCAATAATAATAAATAATAATGTGAAATATTATTATAACATTATATACTATATTTATAAAAATAATATTATATAACTTATTAATAATTTGTCAATTGTGTCTAGCTCGCATGGTTGTGTTTCAAGGTGTTATCCCCCATCCAGGTTCAATTCCCTCAAGTGATATATTGAGCTATTAATTGAGTGAAAAGGTTTACCCTCACTACCATCCTAGGGAAGTTCCTGGCGGGTTTCTCCACACAATTTTACAAGTAAAAAAGAAATTAACATATTAATAATTTTACAATTAATGTCATATTTAATTAATAACATTAATTATAAAAGTATAAATATAATATATAATAATATTTCTTACAAGGTTGACTCTAGATACTTTATTAGACCATTGAAAATTATTATATCTTGAAAAATGCATACTATAATCAACTCAAATTTGGATGAATACTCAACCAAGTTTTCATATATGCTTTTGTATTTGCTAGCTAAAAACAAGGTCCTGATCTAGACATACAAGATTACGGTTGGGATCATTACTTAAGATAATATTTTGGTTGGTTCCTTTTCTATAATTATATATATACATTGTTTTATGTCCTCATCTAGATAGAGATGATTACAGTTGGAATCATTGCTTAAGATAATAGCTTGGTTGATTCCTATTCTTGCACTATATATATAAATTGGGTTATACATAACATACTTTTACTTGTATTGTAATTTTATAGTTAATGTTATATTTAATAACATATATTGTAATTTTGTATGCATTTCCCGGGGAAGAATAATGGAGAAGAAGAGGATGGATGGGGAGAGACATTGGATCTACTAAATCGAGTCTATCAAACCAACTCCTGGCGAGGAAGAAAAGAAACTATCTTTTCTATGACAGAAGGCCAAAGAATGAGGAGAAAGTACTCGTAATAATCAATACTAGCTCAAAGAGAAAGTAAATCCATGCCACCCACTACACCATTACATCAAAGAGATCCATTCTCTGAGGCAGGCTAGGAGCTCTTTCAGGACCTTATCTTACTAGAACCTAACCTGAGTAGAGTTGGCTTAGGGAATACCTTGACCCTCCTTTGTTGTCCTCCCTTATAACTAATGAAGGTTTATCTTTCCCACTACCTTCATCCATCAACAAGATCAAATCCTTACTCGAATTCCTCCCTTCACTTGAATAAAAGAGATTTTGAAAATGCTCACTAAACATACCTTGAAAACAAAGATGTACCCCATTTTCACATGCCCGTTAGAACTCTATGTATGTCTGCAATAAATAGTTCCCAGGGAAAGGTCATTGAATAGAACTTGGTAAGGAAATACATATGAATTGATGAATAAAGAGAAAGCAAGTTTCTTTAAAGACTAACGGGAGGGAGAGGTTATTTAGACATGAAGCCCAAGGTAAGAGGGAAAGATATGATGAGTCTTTCCTTTACCTTTCTTCACACTTAGAGGGGAGGACAACTTACAGGTCGAGTGAATAATATACATGTATATGTATATATGTGTGTGTGTGTGTGTGTCTGTGGGTAACATCATGAAGGTGGGTAACACTTTTGTGAGAATTGGGTCTCAAAAATTCCTAGTGACCTTTTTTCGGTGAACTACTAATTATTTTGGTCGAAAGACAAGTGTTTTCGTCCGAATTTTTTTCATTCGTTAACATATTTTCGGCTGAAAGATGTTTCGGTCAAAAGAATCTTTCGGGGGAAAACTTGTTTCATTCAAAAACACCTTTCGGCCAAAAGCATTTTTATATATATCCTGCACATCGGTCACTCCACTCTTTTCTGAACTGCTGAGAGTCTGGTGATGAGATTCATTTGGTTGGTGGTTGTTATTGGTCACGGTTAGCGTTGATTTTTGTTGGCGTTGGTTTTTATTGGCGTTGGTTACTACTGATGGTTGTTGTTGCTGGTGTTGGTTGTTGCTAGTGTTCGGGTACCTTTCTCAGTACACCACTCTAGTCTATTAGTTCGTGTACCTTTCTTAGTCTAATTTCGAATTGATTGTATGTGATATATATATATATATATATATATATATATATATATATATATATATAACTCACCCATTAAATTGAAAGTTTTAAATTGGCATTTTTAAACATTAAGTAGATGTCATCAATAAGATGCAAAATTTGAAATTATCAGTATATATAACAATTAAATAAAAAGAATAGAAATAAATACCTGTAGAATTTAACTACTAGCCACATATTCCATGACTAAGATCCCCTCAAAAATAAGATAGAACATCATACGAGGATGTAAAGAATTGTAGGGATTGCTTTGACCCACCTCATGAAGTAATTTGTAGCCATGATGATATACTTGTGTTGCCCCCAGCCTCGAAACTAACCTGAATCCTGCTTTAATGCATGGTAACCAGAAACTGTGGATGCAATATGAAGCTTCTCTATCCATCCCAACAAGGCTCTCTCTCTACCACATAATCCTATCCAAGCCATCTTGCAGTTAAACGATATAAGCTAAATCCAAACTCCCCTTCCATAAGGATAAATCATGTGTATTATTACCAATCTCATTACTGTGAATATAAAGGTTGTGGAAAAAAGCATAGCTCTGTTATACATTATGTTATAGCGCATTGCAAAATTTGAAATTCTTAGTATATATAACGGTTAAATAAAGAGAATAGGAATAAATACTTATATAATTTAACTACTAGCCACATATGACACAACAAGAGCCCCTCAAAAATCGGATAGAACATCATGTGAGAATGTAAAGTGTGGAAGGATTCTCGTGTTACAAACAAGGGGTATAAGAAGATGTGATATGTTCTCGATAAGCAATTTGTTTAAAACTTGATTTATTATTATTATTTTATAAAAATGTTCATCTATAAAAATAGATAAATTGAGACCTTGTTTTATTTGAATGGAGGTTCTTGTAGTAGTTGAAAATCTACTCTTATCATTTCCAATAATAAATAATTTCTTAAATTAAGACCTTGTTTTATTGTTTTATTTGAATGAAAAATTCAGTAGGAAGAAAATCCATTCATTATCATTTTAATATTAAATAAATTTGACTCTTGTATTTCACAATTATCACATTATATAACAATAGTATTGTAGTGGTCGAAAAACCATTCATTAGATCATTTTTAATATTAAATAAATTCAAGTTTTGTAATGGTCAAAAATCTACTTTTTGTTTTTTTAATTATTAAATAAATTCTTGATTTGAGACCTTGTTTTATTTGAAGTTGAAAATCCACTCATTACCGTTTTTAATATTAAATAAATTTGACATTTATATTTCACTAGCATTACATTATATAACAACAATGGTCATTGTTTTCTTTCTTTCTTGTATTCTATTCCATTTCTGCACTGTGATGCAAACACATGTGCTTTATATTCTTTCACTGTATTGGGAATGTTGCATACCTTTAGATCTCTTGCTTTTAATTATTTATACTGTAAAGTTTTATTTTATTTCAAGCTAGAAAACACATTTCAATATACGACATGTTTAAAGTTTTATTTCAATATGAAGCTTGCAGACAGATTTCAATTCTCCATCTTGATATTTATCAACAATCTATGTATTTATTGTGTAGAATTTGATGAAGTGGCATGGAAATTCATCAAATTACAATGACTACCTTTTTTATATTTAATATTTTTCAACAAGAAATTCAGATTCGAAATAGTTGGGTAGCTTATATAGAAATACTATAGTAGGGAAAATCCAAACGCTAAAAATGATAAAGAATGTAACAACCCTAGTTAAATGATTGCTTAAGATTTATCAAATATAATTAATTAAATAATTAACTATCCTAATGTGTATTAGCTAAATAATGATTATTTATTAATAATATTAATAAATTATTTATTTATTTAATTATTGTTTAATATATGTTGATTAATTAATTAATTAATTAATTAACTCATTTAATGTTTGGGTAAAAAATTAAAGGCTTAATCATTTTTAATTTATTTAATAGAAAACTTAACGTATGAGGGGATACGGTATTGAATGGAGGGATAAGGTGGGTGGCATTGAATGAAGGTAGGAGGCGGTGAATGGGAAGGAGGATATGAGGGGGTAGAGGCAGTCGGGGAGAGGACTTTTGGAAATTTTGGGGAAGGAAGCATGTTGAGATTAGGGATTGTATTTTCTAGTGAGTATTTTTCTGGTTTGGAGTTTGGGTGGACTATTACATGGGTGCATCGGTTGTTGGGATTTTTGGGCTCGGGGGCCAGGAATCCTCACGGAATCCTGGAGCTGGGGAGCCAAATAGGCTCTGTTCCTAGCTGGCAGGGAGGAAACATTCAGTTTTGGGCAGAGTTTGGGCAGAGAAGCAATGACAGAGGGAGTTTGGAGGAATAGCATCAGTCAAAGGTATGTATTTTCATGATTATACTATGTTAGGTGGTTATCATCATGTTGTTGAATTTGCTTATATGCTAAAAAATGAAATTGCTTATGCGTTGAAAGAAATTTTATGGTTAAACTTATGAATCTTATTAGGCTTTGTTAAATTAGGATCTTACACATGGTATCAGAGCCATGGTTTAAAAACTTGGACCAGGGCCTACCCACCTACCTAGTTTAGGAATGGAACTGTATCCACCCAGAAATTTAAACAACCCTAAATAATCTGTATAGCGTATATATATATATATATATATATATATATATA
>JZKD02S0103474.1:746465-805525 GCA_000966675.3 Picea glauca
AATAATATAAAAGTATAGTAAAATATAAAGAAAAATAAAAAAAATAAGAAAATATATTACATATTAAAATGACGAAAAACAAAAAAAAAGTTACATATTGAATATAGATATAAAATAAAGGGTGGTGTCTGCGCACAAGTATTAATCACTAACACTAATCCATATCACATATCAAACTCCTATTCCACATGTCAACACATAAACCAACACAAGCCCAACGCAGCGCCAAGCCCTTTCTTTTAAACATTTCTATATAAATATATAAAAAAAAATGTATAAATAAATAAAAAACTTCTCGATATTCAATAAGTTTGCAATAGTTCGCAACACTTTAATTGAGGCTAATGCACTTAGAGAAATATTCTCTGATGCTAGCCCCATACCATCCGATATCTCCTAGAACCTTGCAGCTTGAATAAGGTATTCTGCCACTTTCTCCCACAAGTCACTTGCTATTACTTGTGCTACCTATGTGTGAGCCTTAAGATCCTAGAAGTAGTTTCAGGGAAATTAGTTGTTGGGTCTGTGATTAGAGGGTAGACAAACAAAAAAAAATAATTGAAATCAAATTAAAAATGAAGAAGAAAACAAAACTAGACACCCTTGGGATGTAATTCACCCTGTTATAGAGGTCTCTTTTGACAGACTCGTCCATTTTATCATCCCCTTTGATCGACATTTCTTTTGAATCTGAGATTCCCTGGGCATAAAAGAAAATTTGAATTTATGGTAAATCAAGGCTAAATATTCGGTAAAAAAAAGCATTAAGAGAACTAAAAAAAAAAAAAAAAACATCGAGAGTTAAGAGCCAAGCAGACAAAACAAGTTATATAAGTTGTGAAGGGAGAATCTCAGGAGGGGTTCCTTGGTAAATTAAGTAAGGAAATTTTTTTTTATCCCGCAGGCCTAGCTCCGAGCCTAGATCTTGTGTGCTTGTTTAGCACGCAACATCATACGAAACACAAGTCAAGCAAAGCCAACGTTCAAGACCAAGACATGAAGGAGGGATCCCACATACATCATATGAAACACAAGTCAAGAAAAGCCATCGTTCAAGACCAAGCCACGAAGGATGGAGCCCACAGACATCATACGAAACACAAGTCAAGCAAAGCTAGCATTCAAGACCAATCCACAAAGGAGGGAGCCCACATACATCATACGAAACACAAGTCAAGCAAAGCCAACATTCAAGACCAAGCCACGAAGGAGGGAGCCCACAGACATCATACGACCACAAGTCAAGAAGCAATACATAATTCCAGTGCACAAGTGCTAAGCTCCAATGCCCGAAGGCCACTCTGCAATCCTCCACACTCGCACCTGCAACCACACAACAACACAATTCAAGCATACAACCCCAATGCAGGTTAGTCATCGGTTATTACCTAATGCAACAATGAATAGAAAATCCATGATGAAATCCCACAGGTCATCATAGTGCACAACGCATCATAATGAAAATTCCTTGGATAGCATGAAGAAACAAGTGCATATGTTGGCACAAGGCAGCACACCCACGACCATGAGGAGGAAGCCCTTGAAAGGGCCTTGCTTCAACAAACAAAGCACTAGGCACAATGTATTACACAGAGGCTCAACTTCGAAAAAAAAAGAATGAGTGGGGGCTCATGGGTTTTGAACCCACGACCGGTAGCCAAGTCGATGCCCAAACCAAGCCAAGAACCTGCAACACAACACCAAAATGGCTAGCCACACAAATTCGAGAGATAATCTAAGAATATGCAGAGAAAAAAAATGTGGTATCAAAGACTTGGCTAGCATGCTCACGCTTGAAGACCTCCAGCCATGGAGCCTTTCAAAACAGAGAAAAACAAAAAAAAACCCTTGACCTCCAGCTGAAGAGGCATAGGCGGTCCGGAAGGATCGAGAAATGACTAGGAGTAAGGGAAGATTAGGGTTTTAGGGGGAAATAAGAGCCTGGGAGGGAACATGGGCCTCATGCGAGGACCCACTACCAATGATAAAATTCTTTGCATTTATTTTCTTCTTTATTTATTATTATTATTTGTTTTAATATTTTATATTTTATATATATTTTTTTGTTATTACCAATTATTTTATTTTATTTTTATTTTTATTTTTTTTAGGGTTAAATTTTAAAGTATTATGTTTTAAATAGTAGTTTGAATTAAATTTAAATTTAAATTTAAATAAATTTTAAAAACATTTTAAAAACATTTTTAAAACATTATAAAAATAATTAGCATTATTAACATGATTAACATGGTATTAACATTATTTTACATGATTAAATAAATTTTAAAAACATTATTAAAATAATTAACATGATTAACATTATATGATTAACATGGTACATTTAATTAATAATACATTATTATTATTATTGTGTTTTAAAATATAATAGTTTAAATTATATTTAATTTTATGATTCATGTTTAAATTTAAACTAGTTAAAGTGACTAATTAATTTGTTTTTAGCGAAAGGTCAAGGATTTAGACCGAGATAAACGGAAAGGGCGGGCTTCATGTGCACTAGGTAGGCAAGTTAGAGAAATTAGCGAGTATGGTGCAATGCTAGCGTAGCTACTAGGTGAGGGAGTTATTAGTTTCCTTAGGCAAAGACATCAAGCTTAAACGCTTAAACCATAACCTAGCCACTTCCCCTAAAGAGAGTAACGTCTGTTTACAGACAAGTAAAAAAAACTTATGCCTAACCCTGTTTTCTTGTTTAATATGCGCAAATGTAAAATGTCCTTGAAATCACCTTGACAACTTTGGTTGGTGCAGATTAAATTATACAGGATGGTTAGGACTTGAGGAAATTGAGGAAGAGGGGCATCATCATAGGGACCACCAATGCCGCCACCACCATCACTTGAACTAGATCTCATATTGCACTCTTTGGAGGCCATAAATGAGACTTTAAAGGGGTGTCAACCAGTAGGGATTGAAGTGGAGCCCCCACCATATGGAATGGGTAATCCAGAAGTGTCAGGGGATTCGGGGGGAGGACCTCTACTCGAAGACATCACTAGAGAACTATAGAAGATCAAACTTCTGGAGTTTGCCGAGGGTTGTGCCAGTGAACGTGCAGAAGCATGGTTGGAAGCCATGACGAGGTGTTTCTCCTTAAGAGACTATGCATCCACTTCAAAGGAAAAGATAGCAATTTTCCAGTTGAGAGACAGTGCCTTGAACTGGTGGGGTAACCTTGAAAGGCAACTGCATCTTACCCCAGACACTGTGTCTTGGGAAATTTTCGAGTAGAGGTTCCGAAGGAAATATCTACCAGCTTACTATGACGAACAACAGGTGGGAGAATTTCATGCTCTAGTACAGGGAAAAAAAACCATAGAAGAATATGAGATCAGGTTTATGGAATTGGTCAAATATGTTTCATACATGGATAATGACCAATGACAAGCATAATGCTTTTTCTATGGGTTAAACCCTGACATAAGGGCTATGGTGCGGATGTGGAAACCATCCTCAGTAGAAGAAGTTGTGGAAAATTTCTGTTATGTGGAGGAACACATGAACTTAACCGGAGGTATGAGACCAACCTTTCTGCATCGTCCTGGATTTGTGGGGAAGGCCCCTAGGACATTTCCCAAGGGAAGCGACTCAAGGCCACCTCCATATGGTAATAGAGTCACACCAAGGATAGTAGTTGTAGGGATTTCAATGGCAGTGAGTGCAACATCTCATTCATCACCAACGACACAAGCAGGTCCACAACAATCTTAGGGGACAACTAGTAGGGGCAGGGGTTCTAGGGGAAGGAACTCATTTAAGAGACAATCACAGAACAATGCACAGGTTCAATCTTGTGTTACTTGTTGGGGATGTGGAGGACCCCGTTACCAGCGTGACTGCCCAGAGTTACAATCAGGATTTGTACATAGAGAAGGAAAGGCCCCGATGGGAAGAGCAAGTGCCAACCACCAGATTTATGCAGCGGTTAATAATCACTAGGAAAAACATCAATCCATGGTGGTGGAGTCATCAGGCACGCTAAATCATATCAATGATAAGATTTTATTTTATTATGGTGCTATAGATAGTTTCATTTCACCATATGCATTAGAAAAGAGTTGGTTGGCAGCCTACGAGCATGATGAATTTAAACAAGTCAATATGGCTTTGGGGGAAAAACAATTGGTAGGACCTAGTGTTCATAATTGTATAGTAGACCTAGGAGTGTGTACTACCAGGTTGAAGATTTACGTTACTACTCTCAGGGCGTATGACCTAATCATTGGAATGGATTGGTTAGAATCCCATCGAGCTATGATAGATTGTTTTTTAAAAAGGGTGCTTTGTGTTGATGAAGAAGGAAGGCCAGTAGAGATCGAGGGTGTACGGAGAAAGGTGTATCTACGCTTTATCTCAAATATGAAGGTTAAGCGGTGCATGAGGCAAGGGTGTCGACTGTATGTAGTGGAAGTAGTGAGTGAAAGGAAAGAACCCTTCTTACATCAATACCTAGTATTGTCAGAGTTTAAAGATGTTTTTCCGAATGAGTTACCAGGGTTACCTCTTGAGAGGGAGCCCGATTTTACTATTGATCTAAAACCTAGTGCAAAACCAATTTCTAAGACTCCGTATGGGATGATAGTGATAGACCTTTTTGAGTTGCAAATGCATTTGAAAGAGTTATTGGACTTAGGGATAATAAGGCCCAATGTCTCACCTTGGGGTGCACCAGTAATTTTGTAAAGAAGAAAGATGGTTCCTTATGACTATGTATAGATTACAGGGACTTGAACCATGCTACAGTAAAAAATAGGTACCCAATGCCGCGAATAGATGACCTCTTCGATCAAATGAAAGCAGCAGTGGTATTCTCAAAGATTGATTTGCGATCAGGGTATCACGAGTTAAGGATTAAGGAAGGTGATATTCCTAAAACTGCCTTTCGAACTAGGTTTGGGCATTATGGGTTTGTCATAGTACCTTTTAGATTGACCAATGCACAAGCAGTATTCATGAGCCTCATGAATGGAGTATTCCAGAAGTACTTAGATTGTTTTGTACAAGTATTTCTAGATGGCATCCTCATATATTCCAAGAATGAAAGAGAACACGAGGAACACTTGCAAGTGGTGTTGTCCTGCCTTAGAGAGAACAAATTGTATGGGAAGTTGTCAAAGTGTTCCTTCTTCTAGAAAGAGATCCACTATTTAGGTCATATCATTTCTGGTAAAGAAATCTTTGTGGACCCAAGAAAGGTAAAGGCCATTATGGAGTGGCCAGTGCTGCAAAATGCCCATGAGGTGAGAAGTTTCATGGGGATAGCAGGTTATTATCAGAGATTTGTGGAAGGGTTATCTAAAATAGCAAAAACCATCACCACATTGCAGTGAAAGGGGGTCAGGTATGAATGGACGGAATAATGTGATAGTGCATTCATCGAGCTTAAGAGGTTACTAACTAGTGCGTCAATTCTACAAGTGTCGGATATGGAAAAGGACTTTACAGTCTGCACGGATGCCTCGAAGCAAGGGTTGAGGGATGTGCTAATGCAGGATGGAGGAGTGATAACTTATGCGTCAAGGAAGTTGAACAAATACGAATAGATTTACGTTACTCATGATTTAGATTTGGCAGCTGTAATGCTAGCTCTGATACTTTGGAGGCACTATCTTGTGGGGTAAAACTTTGAGCTCAAAATGGACCATCAAAGTTTAAAACATCTCTTCACTCAAAGGGATATGAATGCCAGACAAAGGTGATGGAGTGAGTTTATGAGTGAGTACGATTTTGGTATTTCATACATCAAGGGAAAGGAAAATGTAGTCGCAGATGCCTTGAGTAGGAGACCATGTGTCTTCTCCTTGGTACCCTTAAAGGTCAATATGAGGGAACATGTGTTGACGTGACTCCAAGGAGACACCTAGTATTTAAAGGTTACTTCAAACCTCTAGAGTGGGAGACAATTAAATCCAAAGTATGAAGGATATAGTCTAGAAGCAGACGGACTATTGATATATCGGGGAAGGAGGTACATCCCTGAAGAGGGGGATATTCAAAGCATCCTACTGAAGGGAGCCCATAAAGCACTTTATTGTGTGCATCCAGGTGTGAAGAAAATGTATGCAGACATGAGGAAGCTCTTCTTCTGGGTAGGCATGAAGCGTGATGTAGTCCATTTCATTGCCAAGTGCCTAGAGTGTCAACAAGTGAAAGCCAACCACCATCACCTGGCGGGCCTCCTACAACCACATGATGTTCCTATGTCCAAGTGGGAAGTCATCTCTATGGATTTTTTTGTAGGTTTGCCACTCACATCTCATAGACACAATGCCATTCTTGTGATAGTTGATAAGTTAATCAAGAGTGCTCATTTTATTCTAGTAAGAGACACTAATGATGTCACTGATGTGGCATGTGTGTTTGTAAGTGAGGTCATCCATTCGCATGGGATACCTAAGAAGATCACTTCAGATAGGGACTTGAGATTCACTTCTAGGTTTTGGACAAGTTTGCAGTCAACATTAGGGACTCGGTTGAACTTGAGCACAACTTATCATCCTAAAACAAATGGGAAAATTGAGAGAGTAATTCAAGTCATGGAAGACATGCTTAGGATGTATGTCATGGATAATCAAACCCATTGGGAGAAGTACCTACCTTTGGTAGAGTTCACCTACAATAACAGTTTTCATAGCCCCATCGAAATGCCACCCTACGAAGCTCCGTATGGAAGGCCATGCAAAACGTCATTGAGTTGGGATAGATTAGAAGACTGAGTAACAGTTGGTCCATAATTGATTCAAGAGATGGAGGAACATGTGATTCAGATTAGACAGAGACTAAAGGAAGCACAGGATAGACATAAAAGTTATGTGGATGCACACAAGACTGATCGAAGTTATAAAGTGGGAGATTAGGTTTTCATTCGTATCATGCCTAATAAGAGTACCATACGGTTTGGGAAGGGGACAAAGTTGTCACGTCAATTTATAGGACTATTCAGAATCCAAGAGAAAATTGGACCCGTTGCCTATCGTCTCATACTACCACCCCACTTGCATAAAACTCATAATGTTTTTCATGTATCTGTTCTAAGTCATTATGTTGTTGACGAATCACATAAACTAAATTGGAAGGAATTGTAAGTATCGGATGCGGGAACCCTCATGGTAGAACCGTTATGGATGTTGGACCATAGAGTCCTATATCTCAAGAACCGTCTGGTATACCAATTTAAGGTCCAGTGGTACAAGTATAGTCCAAGATCTTCTACTTGGGAGGATGCCGAGACACTACGATGAGATTATCCCTCACTTTTTTTACCACCTCGAGAATATGTTTCTCGAAGGTTGGGTGTATGTAACACCACCTTTTGACTTAGACATCCAGGATTACCTGAGGTCTGCACACCTTTATTTCTATTCACAAGTGAAACTATTAAATAATACACTTGAACTTTTAAGACATATGAACCTCTATGAATGTTTAAATGTTATTGATGATGATGGATATGATGCAATCTACTATGCGAATGTAAATTCTATGAATGTTTAAATGTTATAAATGATGATGGATATGATGTGATCTACTATGTGAACGTAAATTCTATGAATGTTTAAATGTTATTGATGATGATGGATATGATGCAATATATTGTGTGAATGAGAATCCGATGAGGGTTTAAATGCTATTTGAATGATGTTGGATATGTGCAATCTATTATGTAAATGATAATTTTATGAATGGGTGTCATTAATTGAATTATGGGATATTATGAGATCTATTTCTAACTTGAAAACTTTGATGTTAAAGTTGTTCATATGTGGATACCGAATTGAAATTATGGTTGTATGCAATTACATGATGATAATGCATAAAAATGTATGAGTTTGTGTTACAGACTAATCTGCAAGTTATGGGCTATGAAATAGCCAAGAGATAATGATGATGAAAAAGGATGTCATGACCACTGGCTGAGAAACAATATGGTATGAATATTTGTATGTGAAATTATATTAGTTTGGATGCATTGCTATGATATGTTGACCAGTGCAGGATTTCAGGTGGTGAGACTGCCCAAAACTGAATAGACAATGACAAAACTCCCAACAACACGATGCCACTATACATTCCATTGTAGGGTGTGGACCCTAGTCATGATTATGAGGGGTGGAGGCATTTCCCACCTTGTATCCTCCGGAACCTAAAGTCATGGGAGGAAAGTTTTAGCGCACACTCCCCTAGACGTGTGATGATGACTGTTAGTTGCCTGCTGGGGAAGCTTGGTCAAGATAGTGACACTTCCTCTTATGGGTTCTATTTGGAGTTAGGTCAATATAGTTGACACTCCAAGATAGTCCAACAGAGGAAGGATAGGAATTGAAGATGGAAGTAAGTTAGGGATGAAGGATGAGTAGAAATAGTTAAGAGTGTATGAAGATTTGTTTTATGGTGGAATTTATTGTTTTTCCTTCTAAAAAGAAAATAGATATATATGAATATTCATAATTATGTAACTAAACTACAATTGTCTAAATAACATTGCTGAGCTAGATAATTGCAATTAAAGGATTTCGCAAACATTTGATTGGTTTATTGTCTTTTATAAAATGAATAGTGTTGTTGAATGGATTGGATGCATATGAAAATTATTATAGTGATGATAGTTATTGATATTAGTACATGAACGAGACTTGTATGTACTAGCTACACATGCATTTCTTGCACATGTACACTAGTATGAATGAGTTTCTTGGCATACTTACTAGTAATGTCGGTTATTTGTTATGAATGTGTGAACCATGCTTGTTTTCCCTTGTATCATAAAATACTTTAACTTCATGATGAAGTTTCCTAAAGGGTGGGTGTATGTAACAACCCTAGTTAAATGATTGCTTAAGATTTATCAAGCATAATTAATTAAATAATTAACTGTCCTAATGTGTATTATTTAAATAATGATTATTTATTAATAATATTAATTATTTATTTAATTATTTAATTATTGTTTAATATATGTTGATTAATTAATTAATTAATTAATTAACTCATCTAATGTTTGGGTAATGAATTAAAGGCTTAATAATTTTTAATTTATTTATTAGAAAACTTAACGTATGAGGGGATACGGTATTGAATGGAGGGATAAGGTATTAAATGGAGGGATAAGGTGGGTGGCATTGAATGAAGGTAGGAAGCAGTGAATGGGAAGGAGGATATGAGGGGACAGAGGCAGTCGAGGAGAGGACTTTTGGAAATTTTGGGGAAGGAAGCATTTTGAGATTAGCGACTGTATTTTCTGGTGAGTATTTTTCTGGTTTGGAGTTTGGGTGGAATGTTACATGGGTGCATCGATTGCTGGGAGTTTTGGTCTCGGGGGCCAGGAATCCTCACAAAATCCTGGAGTTGGGGAATCGAATAGGCTCTATTCCTAGCTGGCAGGGAGGAAAGATTCAGTTTTGGGCAGAGTTTGGGCAGAGCAGCAAGGACAAACGAAGATTAGAGGAATAACATCAGTCAGAGATATGTATTTTCATGATTATGCTGTGTTAGGTGGTTGTCATCATGCTACTGAATTTGCTTATATGCTAAAAAATGAAATTGCTTATGCGTCGAAAGAAATTTTATGGTTAAACTTATGAATCTTATTAGGCTTTGTTAAATTAGGATCTTACAAAAAGGTAAAAAATATGAAGGATAGGGGAGACTCGCGGTTAGTTAGGTAAAGCTTCACCAGATAATAAAGAGGAAATCACTTATGGAATTTGGATTTGTCAAAACAATTTGTCAATTCAGGTCTATTAGTTTAGGTACCTTTCTTAGTTTAGGTCCTAATATTTTTCATTTTGTTCATGAAAATATCATCATTATGCTCAATGCCAAAAATTAAAGTTCCTGCAAACCCGCCTTCAAACAAACATGTAATATTATGAAAACCACCAATAAAATGACTTAAGTAATAGATTCCTTTGGCAACAAGAATGCACAACATGTCATTGAACCTTAAAGTCTCAATTCAGAGACAATAGGTGGACTTTTCACATATCAACAGTAAAAATAGTTTCAGAAGCATCTAAACAATAATGTAACAATGTCAAACAAAGCTAGGTAATTCATAGAGTAAAAACCATGATGAATGAGCCTTCTTCATAGCCTGATTTTGAGATAAAACCCTATGTTCAAAATACAAAATTGGAGATCAAACAATGTGGTAATCCCAAACAAAATGAAATAGATTCCCAGGGTGGTGGGTGGGGAAGAGGATGTATCCATTCCAATGATTCCATGATGTTATGTGTTCTTTGATTATTGACAGATTTTATTCTAATGAAAATTAACATTATAACCAAAATCAGATAACAAAAAAAGTATTGAAATGAGTGCTAAGTCAAGTCAAGGCCTGGCCATTCCCAAAGAAAAAGCTAACATTGATACCAATATTGATATATTCATTTATACCAATATTGATATATTGATGTGTACTTGATAAGCATTGTAATATATTGTTTTGGGGTTTAATAACACAAAATTCGGTTTTATAAGTTTGTGTTTAATTTTTAATTTTTTAAGATGTTAATTTTATTTTTTTATAAAGTTTTATGATAAACATGGAGATCACATAGATTCTTCCCCATCCATAATATCAACTAAGATCCTTTCCATTTGAACTTAGAATTTAAAATTTTAACAAACTTATCAATGTGTATTAAAGTAATATGAAAAACAAGACATAGACAATGATATTTCTCCCTATGAATCCCTATGAAATCCCTTTGTAATTGAGATAAAGAATCCCATGATGCATGCTTATGAAAAATGATGCATAGTTATGGCCCTATATATGAACCAATGTGTATCGAATTTTCCTTATGTGGCTGCTAAGAAACTAATAAATTTTATGTTGTTACAAATGTCATTGAATCCCAAGTGTGAATACAAACCAGAATAAGAAGCAAATGATGTACCAATTGTGAATCCCATGATGCACATAGCCTAATTCAGAGAGGAAAAAATCATGATTCAATTTCCCCCTTCCCACCTAGTGTTTGTGTACCCCAACCTCCCCATCACACCTATAGAAATCAGCCCTTGTCACCCTACCTTCTAGCCGTAGTTTTCCCTACCTGGTCACTGTAGTTTTCCCTATCCGGTAGCCACATGTAAAACTGATAATTTGTACTCCTGTTGTCTTGTTGCATATATAAAATTAACCCCTACTGCATATCACTTTTTTACCAATTGTTGCAGTTGAAAGAATAAATATATATCTATGCCAAGGAAAAGGTATGTGAAACTAGCTGACCGTTGAATTATTTGAGTGCTTGTTGATAAGTTCATAAATATAATGAGTCTAGTGAGAGGTTTTTTTTGTTGACCATAATTCTAAGTTGTGTATATCATTTGTTCTATCCTTCTTATTTATAATGTCTAGCATGTTTGTTAGGAATTTCTAGTGATGAGTAAAGATTATCTTATATTTCCTTTCCTTTGTCTTATTATTATCTTTGTGTTGGTATTGCTCCTTCTACATGTTACACATAGATTATATTATAAATTATCTTCTACAATTTGCACATAGATATAGATTATCTTCTACATGTTAATTTTTTTTTATATTTAAATATATTCATATTCATTATATATAACATCATAGTCACAAATATAATTGTTAGTTTTTTAAATATATGTATTTGATGTTTTGAAGTTGTTATAAATTCTTAAATGCCTTTAAGTTGTTTTATAAATTATATTTCCATTTTATGTTTCTTTAACTTATGAACTTTCACATTCATGGATTTTCAAAGGATATCTATCGAGGTGAGATGTTGAGACAAGAGTCTACAAATATGCCTCACAAATTCTCTAGGCTATCCAATGAAGGAGGAAGAGGAAGCTCTTCTTTGAATGAGACACTGACGACATCACAGACCCATATCTCAGCTAGGTAGGGAAGCTTGGGAGGGGCAACGAGTGACCAAAGGAAATCTACTCAGATGAGGAGATTATCAAATGAATCTGTGAATAGATCATCTAGACAAAGTGCTCAAAATAGTGTTATGGATGAAACTTTCTTAGATAGTTTGTGAATTAATAGTCCAACACTAGAGAATGTAGGGAATACATCACAACAAGAAAATATGTTTGGTAATTTTATTTTTTATTTTGTATTTTTTTGTATTTATGTTTATGTTTTATATATATATATATGTTTTTTTTTTATGTTTTTTGTTTCTGTTAAATGTTGTAATTAGTTTCAAATGTGTATGTGTAGAGGATGAATTTAATGTGAGAGAAGATAATGGAAGAGAGAGTGGTTATCATGAATATTTCAATGTTGGTAAAGAGGGTAAAGGTGGATTCAGGGGGCATTATCAATAAACAAAAGATTACATGCATATGTCCACCTATCCATCAGATGTTGGTAATGAGCTTCCTTAGGAAGGGTATACTAAAGAAATGACCCTCGAATGATGGACAGGTGTTAAAAGAAGATAGCAAAATGATTTGAGGTGCTTGGATCTCCCTCGAGAGAGTAAGCAAAGCTTGGAGAATGTTTTGCATTCATTGTAGAACTTGTGGATGCATATCAAAAGATGGGGCCAAAAACTGAGAGTTTTATTGATTTGATTAGGAGATGAAAGTTGGAGGTGATGGGCCCCGATAAATGGGAAGTAGTAAAAAGTAGAGTTTCAAAAGAAGATGCAATTTCTATGTTCAATTTCAAAAAGGGGCCAAAGTGAAAGATGTTAAAGGTGCAATATTTCAAGCACTCCAATATAGAAGGACACATTTATAATAGATTTTTGACATTGTATGGGAAGTTTTCATGGAATGATGAGGTTCCAAATTACTTTTATAGACTCTTTTATGCATCTTTTTTCATGGGCATGCACTTTGATTATACTAGCCTATCATCCAATTATTATGGGGTTCATAAATGATGAACATATGATCAGAAATGACATATCGAAATGCAACATTGCAAAGTCCTCCAGGACCTTTGGTATATTGTCCAACATGAGAATTAGACTCATATTCAGAGATGCGAGATACATCGTATTTTGACAATGAGGCCAAAAATGCAATCAGAGAAAGTTTAGAATCATTTTTTTATGGTGTTGATGTTGGTTTGATTACAGAACAGATGATGAGATAGATTCCATGTCCATAGAATATATATAGGAGTATGAAAAATGTTGTTGCAACGATTTGAATGGGTTGTTTCAAAATAATGAACTGAACACCACATTGGTATGCGTTACAGTTAGTAATTTTTTCATGCATTTGAGAATAGTTTTATTGTATTTCTAGATATAGATACATATAATTGTATCTTTTAAAATAATTGGCTTGTTATCATCATTCATTTCAGTTTGGTCATTTTTTAAATGAATCTTCAATAAATAAGAGACTTGATTCATCGATTTTAAATTTGGAAAGGTTGAATCAGGCATGTGCATAAAAATATCCACTTTAGTTGTCTAATCTTCAAAACTTGTTGAATAATCAAAATACATGAAATTTATGTTTTTGTATTAATGTGAACACAATGAAATCTAAAACGTTTAGTTATGTCATTCATAGATTATTATTTAGTCTCCCACTACTTGGGCAAGCTTGTCCCAATTCCGATTGGGAGAGTTTGAAGAGGGTGGGAGTTCACAGGTATCATTCCATGTTGAAAAAAAAATTAGTTATATATGAAAATGGAAATGTCATTTAAATTATTAATTTAAAAGAAATGTCTTAAACAATATATAATTTATTGAATCTTAGGGTATGGTAGGTAATACCGTGACTCAACCAACCATGCGAATGGAATCCTCTTGTGTGGTTGATGATATTCAAGTTGGCACATCACATGTATTATATGTTTCAAAATTTAAAACTACAATTTAATGTGTTAATATTATTTAAATTTAATTTTCAAATGTACAAATTTGAAATGTATTATAGGAAAATGTGGAGAAGAGAGTGCCTGAGACTGTGCTTGAAGAGAATGTGGAGAAGAGAGTGTGAGAGATTGGGATTGAGGAAGATGGATCCATACCTGAGAAGGATGTGTCTATTCATGATGATGCTTAATTAAATGTATGTACATTGCACATTAGTGAGTTTTAGTTTGTTTTTATGCTAGGTATTTTATATATAAGTGTTCAATCTTATTTGTGTTGAATATGCATATTTTTTTACTTTTTTTCAAATTTATGTTTGATAAACTTTTTAATTAAGCATTTCCTATTCAAAAAAGGGTTACTCAATTAGTGTCTATATAACTTTTCAATGCTTAGATCAATCATTTTGAAATATGTAGAACTCCTATATAAAATTATCGTCATCTAAAATGGTACATCCAATCTTATTTATGTTCAGATCATGATGCAGACCTAATTTTGAAATCTAGCATTTGATTATATGAGAACATAATATAGATATCCCACATCAAAAAGAGGGAAGATCCTAAATTCGCTTGGATACCAATCTTATTTAAGATTAGATCATGATTCAACCTGAACTATTCTAGATTTAAAAATATGATTACATGATATTATTCATGATATTATTTATATGTTTAAAATTTAGATCATGATGCAGACAATTTTCAACTTCAGCATTTGATTATTTGAGAACAGACTCTATCTGACATCAGAAAAGGGGAAGTTCCAAATTTTTTTCAACTGATTTCTTTGCCTTCTTGTCCAAGAATAGCATAATATGGATATTTGTTTTTTCTGCATACAATGAAGTGAATTCCTTCTTGTGGTATTTTCAAACTCTTAACTAATTTCTTACTAACCACAAACTGACATTTGTAGATTTACAAATAAGCTATGTATGTGCATGATCTCACTTATGTTTATATCATGTTGAAGGCATATTTCAAACAACATTTTATTATATGTAAATGAATACATTCCATGTAGAAAGATGAAATATTTAGATGGTTTTTGAATAATAACTTAATATATGTGCATATTTGTGTTTTCTACATGTACATGAAATATTATATGCGAAAATCTATTCCACTACAAAAAGAGGAGATAAGTATTTTCTTGGAAGAATGGATTTTAATATGGATATTTGTGAACTTTCATAGATATAAGTATTTTCTTGGAAGAATGGCTTAATATGGATATTTGTGAGTCATTTAATTTGAAAGGAAATTTGATTATATGAGAACATCTATTACACTGCAGAAGAGGAGATAAGTATTTTCCTGAAATAATGACTTAATATGCAGATTTATGAACTTTCTGCAGACACAAGTGAATTTATTTTTAGGGTATTATCTAACTCTGAACACTAAAATTGGTTACCAAGCACACACTTTTGTCTTTTAAAGATTGCTAGATATGATATTACTTTGTTTAGGTGATGTTTGAAATGTTGAAAGAGAATTTGGTTATAAAAGAAAATTAAAGATTTATGCAAACAATGGCTTCATATGGAGAGTAACTATTTTGGAAGTGAAGCAAATTTGGTTTAAAAAAAAATCCAAAAAAGTATAAAAAACAGAGAGTAATAATCTTAGATCTCCGGAACTCTGGTTGGGTATGTTATTCTTGCTCACATGGTTATGTTAATCTTGATGATTTGCTTAGGTATGTTGTTCTTTCTCATTTTTATTTAATAACTTGTTAAATATCTTTAAAATATTTTCTAATAAAGTATATGCTAATATATGTTATTGGTTTTTATTTTTATTGTTATAGTGATGTTTACATTATTGTTAGAAAATGAGCACATGGATATTGGAAGATGAAACTTCAACAGTTTTGGTATGTTAATTTTGCTTTAATCACAATTTATTTTATTTATCTAAAATGGTATGTGTACATTTTATTTGAAATTTGTAGATATATTTTATTTGAAATTTATAAATTTTAAATTTGAGATTTTTCTTTCCAAGTATAAAGAGATCTATCTCAGTGTTGGCTTAGAGTTGAAGTTTGGAGTTAAATTTTAATTGACTCTTATTTTTTATTAGTTTTTGTTAACTTTGAGACCAACACCACTTAATGGTGATATCATATTTAGATATTGACATGAAGATTGATCATACTTAGATCTTATGTTGGGGTTTCAAAATGCTACTTGATATGATTATATTCCTTTTTTAGAAAAGTTTATTTTGGGGGGCTCATCATTTTCTATAGCTATTGAAAACCTCAACTCATTATATTTTTTGGTAAACAATGGCAATGATAATTAGTAAAACGTTCATCCTTATTATCCTTATTTTCCTTATTATCCGTATTATCTGTATTATCCTTATTTTCATGGTATTATCCTTATTTTCCCCTAAAACTCATGTTTTTTTTAATCCTAAAACTCATGTTTTATTTTTCCCATTATTGATAGGAAATCAAATAAATCATGAATTTTTTTAAAAGTTTACATTGTTGATAGATGATAAGTATAGTGCTTCATTCTATGGTTGTTGTGCATACCAAATTTGGCATGCAGAACAACCCTGTGGATTTTGTGCATCCCAAATTGGCATGCACAACAACCTTTGGTATGTCATTTTTATACTAGGTCGTACTCCAAGCCAAATACATTGTAAAATATTGTAGTTGTGTTTGAGGTGCAAGTCCCTAATTCGATGCAATGCCATCTTGTTGTTTTTGGATTTTAGTATCATGCATGTTCCCTTCTATGACTCATGATTTTTGAAATTTGATCCTTATTTTGATATTTCATTCACTTCTACCCCTTCATGTAATTGTTGAAATTTCACATCCACTAGAAAGATGTTTCTTTCCTCTCCCCCTTGATTTGGTATAATTTCTCAAAACCCTCATTTAAATCGAATCATGAATGAATACAGTTATGGGGGAAGCTCTATCTTCCACCAAGACCAAATCATTTGCAACACATGAATATATTATAATATTATATTAGTAGTAGCTTGTGTCCTGTAATATATTTTTTGGTTTTCTTTAGGCCACCCAATAAATGCATTCTTCTTGTTGACATACCTTGTTCTTTATGACAGTTGAGTCTCTATATCACTCATTCTCAAGACATGTTTTCATTTGTCCTCATGATGAATCCAAATTTTAATAAGAAATTACAAAACAATATTAAAAATTTGAATATAAAAGGTAGGTCATTCAAATAATCACATTGAAAATGTAACATCCCTCTCTTGCGCACACATGATTGGAATTATTATTTGACGAGACTTGTGTGCAAGTGATCCAGTTCATTATATGATTGATTGTTTCACTTATGGATTTTGATGATGTTTTGATGTGATGATATGTATTTTATTATATTTGTATCGACATGTGATATTGATTGTTTTTTCTTGAGTGTGCAGGACTCTGGATCGATTGAGGATGCCTATGGCATCGATGGACCTCCTTGGACTCTGAATCGATTCAGGGGATGGACTGTTATGGTTTGATTATTTTTTATATTGCATATGTGACATATGACTGGTATATTATGATGTTGATTTTGGATCGCTGACATGTTTCATTGATGGATGCAAGATGAGAATATCTTGCTAACCAGACTCACATTTGGAGTAAAGGGGTCATGCATGACAACCAAAGATATTGAGGGGGAGGTGTGGAAACATCCCTACCATAGCCTACTAGCACTCCTGTCATGGCTCGGACTGTAGGTTAACGATTACCTAGTTCGAGAGGTCCACGATGTCGTGGGCGCAGACTGTGACAATCGATCATGATGATTCTAAGGGGTGCACAATAAGGCAAGGTCCTTATTCCTTAGAGGCCCTTAGTCTCCCAAAAGGTCTCCCTACAGAGTATTGACTCCAAGGGAGGACATCTACCAAAATAAGTCAAAAGGCGAGTGACACCCTTGGGGTACGTCGCATAAATGAAACATGAATCAAGGTGAGTGGAACCCTTGGAGCACATAGTGTGTCTTGAAGGGAATGTTGTGGTTTTAAAAATGGTGAGTCAAGGAACCTAGATACCTAGAAAACAACATCTCATTTAACGTGGTTAGCCATAAAATAATTGTTGCATGAGTAAAGTTAAAAAAAAAATTATAAAATTATAAAATTATCCTTAAAAACACTTTTGTCGAGCCTAGTGAATTTAAATCTTAGGTCTAAGTAGGACATGAAAAAAAAAATAATTAAGAAAGTAAAAGGGGGATGAAGAAAATGGGGCAAAAATTTAATTTGAAATTTTAATGGATGATTAAATTATTTCAAAGATTAATTGTTGTTTATCTGAAAACTTGCTAATTTCGAACTTAGAGAAAAAGGGGAAACTTAATTACAAAAGGAATGTGGAAGATAGGAGGGAATATAGTCTAGAAAACTTTGCATTGTTGAACTCAACTAAGATTTAAAAAAGGCGTCAGTATTTAAGGGAATGTGAGGGAATAAAGGGACATCAAGGAGGGTTTTTAGGAACGCTTTTAGGTGGGTGAGGAAATTTGGCATTTTTAATTAATTAATTAAATGAATTTTCCTATGCAACTAAGGGATCAAGTGACAAGTGTATGGGGGAGAGTTTTCCTATTTGATTATTAATAAAAACAATTTAATGTGTGTTTTGGAAACAAGTCACTAAGAAAACTCTATGAAAGAAATGGTGAAGGAGGAGAATGGATCACGTCTGGTATGTGAAAGGTTAAGCTGTCATATTTTACTCTTGCCTGATTTTTATTGTGGGAGTTGGGACACCTAGCTCGGATAACGAGTGGTAGCTCGACCTTGCAAGGTGATCTGGGAGATAGCCTTCTCTGGTTTGTGTGTGTGGCTCATTTGCGGCTCAAGCGGATCAGGGGGAAGAAGAGTACCCCTAGCGTTGGATGGGAGGTACCAATGAGGTCTCAATGGTTAGCAGGCAAGAGATGGATAGAGTCCAAGCATGGGGCACCGACTTTAGTTTCTTCTACTTCGGTTACGGTATGAATGTGTGAAATTGCATTGTAAATTAGTTAAAATTTTCCTGTGTATGAATATCGATATTGATGAATATTTTAATGTATTTATGGCACAGTAGTTGGGAATCAAATTGAGATTGTTTATTCCATTTAATTAAAAGGAATTTGTTCATTTATTAAGAAGGATTTATGGTTTTGATTGTTGGTTTACACTCGCTACCTCACGAGAGTTCCTTCCGTTTCCATCTTGATACGCATCCTCTATCTATTAAATTTTTTGTTTGTGTGGATTATTGTTTCTTGCATTTTAATTCAAATTCCCACAAGACCTTGAAACTATTAATTAATCCATTGCAATGTCATTATCCTTGGTGTTTTCCTTGCGGTATGCAGAGCTTAATGTTCACGATCAGTTTAAGGGTGTATTCCTTGTTGTATTTGGGCATAATCCTTGTTGTTTTCATATATTAATGCTCACACTGAGTTAATGGCGTATTCCTTGTTGTATTATAGCATTTTCCTTGTTGTATGCCGAGCTTAATGCTCACGATCAGTTTAATGGCGTAATACCTGTTGTATCATGGCATATTCCTTACTGGATGCAGAGCTTAATGCTCACGCTTAGTTAAGGGCGTATTCCTTGTTGTATTATGGCATATCCCTTATTGTTTTCATAGATTAATGCTCATGCTCGGCTTAAGGGCGTATTATTTGTCGTATGTAGAGCTTATTGCTCACGCTCGGTTTAATGGCGTACTCCATGTTTGTTCAGATATTTAATGCCAATGAAATTTCATCCATGTAGAAACGATATTTTAATTAATACAACACCTACATTGCGGCCTCGATACTAGTGGACTTCCATGAAACTTCATTCTTGTAGCAACGATATTTTAATTAATGCATCACTTTCTGTGCTGCCACGATTCAAGTGGGACTGCCCACATTTTTATTTATGTAGCAAGTGATTTCATCATTTTAATACCAACACTTTCCTTACTTCCATGATTCCAGTGGGACTACCCATGATTTTATTTCTGTGGCAAGAGATCTCATAATTTTAATACCAATGGTTTCGTTGCTACCCCTACTTCAATGATAAACTTTAATGTACAGTGTTTGTGTTTTAATGATGTAAAGTTATAAAGATTGTAAAAGTTTGCAATGATGTATAAACTTTAAAGAATGTAAAGTTATAATGATGTAAAGTTATAAAGATTGTAAAGGTTTGCATTGATGTATAAACTTTAAAGACTGTAAAATTATGATGATGTATAAAGAGATTGTAGTATTAAATTAATCAATATTTTTACTTTAACAATTGTAAAGTTGATAATGTTGTATAGACTTTAATGATATAAAGTTTATCATGAATGTATAAAGTTTAAATGATGTATGATGTAAAGTTTATAATAATTGTAGTTTTGTTTTTCTATCATGATGTATGCGTTGATTATAAGGGAGACTCCTTGAATTATAACGATGAACGTATTCTTGACTATGATCGAGACCCCTTGCACAACGGATTGTATATCGCATCTTGTGCCATGGAATTTATTTTAATTGATGATTGATTAAATCATGTGCCTAGAATTAAGTAGAATTGCACCTCAACTTTTTTCATTGCTAGATAGATTTAGTATTCAGTTCTCTTGTGCCATGAAATTTGTGTTACATATGTTGTTGTTTAGATGTTATTGTGTCTTGATGATCGTTGATGATGTCTTTAGCTTAGTCATTCTATCTTATGTATCTAATGAGGCTGAATTAAGTAGCTCCATGGTTAATTGATGTTATAATTGATGGAATGAATCTTTAGATGATCATTGATGTTGTTTTTTAGCTTAGTCGGCTTGGATTGTTTGTGTCGAGTGGGATGTAGAAACCTCCTTGTTCCTTAGAACAGTCGCCAGCTCTGACACCTAAAATGGTCAAAATCCATGGGAACCTAGGCTTGAGTGTTGTTTATGTGTCTTGGAGGTCCTAACCCTTGTAGGGTAGGATGGGTGGGTAGTCATTTATATTCTTTGTCTGAGTAATTGTCTATAAGTTGCTTCAAATGGCATGATGTGCTAATATGCTAGGCTTGTTATGTTTATGTGCTACATGGAAATTCTTTCATTATGATTTAATCGAGTTGTGTCACTATGACTTATTGTTGATGTTATTGTCTTCTTGTTAAAAAAAAAAAATTACCTTTTGTACGTCAATTAGTGTCCTAACGGTTGGGGCTATTACACATGGTATCAGAGCCAGGTTCGACCCACAACTTGTGATCATTACGTCTTCCACCGAATAGACACTTGTTTATAATTTATCGCTAATTAATTTTATTTGTATTCATGTAGGTAATCATGGTTATAATATGTCACAGAGGCAGATGACAGAGTGTTAGGGGAGGAGGCACGATGCCTCCAGTAGCATCCAAGCTCGAAGGGTCTAAACTCCAAGGAGAAGAACACATTATGGGACTAAGATAGATAGTTGTGAGATGTGTTTGGGTTGATGAGGTACCTTCAGAGGATGTCATAGGCCTTTATCTACCATTTGGATAGAGATGAGGCTAGGGCGTCGACACCTCCTGAGGGTCCACCGCACACCCCATCCAGTATTAGTAACGTTCACTGAGAACTCAAGAAGGTCAAGTTTCCCGTGTTCTTTGGTGCCACAAACAACGCAGCCACCGAGGCATGGTTGGAGAATATGGTGATGTTATTTTCACTTTGCAACTATACCTGCAACATGAAGGTCCACATGGCAGTCTTCCAACTGAAGGGGAGTGCTCTTGTATGGTGGAAAACTATCCTACCACAACTGAACATGGTTGTCGAAGATATGTCATGGGAACTATTCGAGGAGTGATTCTAAGAGAGGTATATGTCAGAGGAATTCATTGAGCGTTAACTCAATGAGTTCAATGCCTTGCAACAGGGTGATTGTACAGTTCTCGAGTATGAGGCCCATTTCATAGAGTTTCTTCGGTATGTTCTGTATGTGAATATCGAGAAGCTTAAGGTCAACAAGTTCATGTTTGGCCTTAATGTCAGCAATCGTGTGAAAGTGAGGATTCTAATTCCTCAACCGTTGCACGATGTTATCCATAAGGCCCTCATAGTTGAGGAGGATCTCATTAGCGAGGTTGAGAGAGGGACTCTGGCGAGACCGATGGGACGAGCGATATCTGGTGCGCAATAACATCAGAAACCAGCTAGACATCCACCAGGGTATTGAGGTACTCCGAGAGGATCCACATTCACTACACCATGATGATCAGTTCCTCAACAATGGACTCCCTTGGAGGACCACAACATCAGGAACAATGTCGACCGCAGCTGTAGTAGTTCAGGCATGTTCAACAAAACATACCATGGTTCAGCTTCTACTTCAGGGACTAGGAGTACTAGACCGAAGATAGGGTGTTGGACATGTGGAGAGCTACATTACTAGCATGACTTCCCAGTTGAGAGGGCCAAAGAAGACATATCAGCTGAACCCACTACCATAGAAGATTTGGGCAAGGCCAATCAGATTCATGTAGTGGTGAATAAACATCAGGACGAACACCAATCTATTGTGCTCGAGATGTCAGGTACCATCATTGACGACACCCTTAGTATTTTGATAGATCCAGGTTCTATAGAGATATTTATTTCTAGTGTAGTGCTAAAAATAATGAAGGTAAAGGCAGTCAAACCGAATGAGTTCAGCTATATGGAAATGGCTTTGAGAGCCAAACAAAAGTTTGGAGGAAGGGTTACAGTTTTTATCCTTAACCTGGGATATTTTGTCATGAATCCCAAACTGTACGTCATGATCTTAGGATATTATGACGTCATGATCGGTATGGACTGGTTGGAATTTCATGAGGCGATATTCAACTGTAAGAAGAGACAATTGAGTTTGGTCAACGATGAGGGACATAGATGTGTGATTGTAGGTAGGAACCAAGGAGTTTCCCTAAGGTTCATCTCTTCCCTACAACTATGGAAGAGAATGAACAAGGGATGCAAGCTATATGTAATCCTTCCATTAAATGAAAAGGGTGTGGTGAAAGGAATAGAAAACCTTCTAGTATTATGAGAGTTTGCGAATGTCTTCCTAGAGGAGTTACTAGGGTTTCCATTAGAGAGGGAATTGGAATTTACCATCGACCTAAAACCGAGAACTGAACTGAAAGAGAGAGCACCTTATTGGATTTCGACCCTTGAGTTATAAGAATTGAAAATGCAATTGAAGGAGTTGTTGGATATAGGACTTATACGTTTGAGTATGTAACCGTGGGGTGCGCCTGTTATTTTTATATGGAAGAAGGATGGGTCGTGGAGACTCTGCATTGACTACCATCAATTGAACAAGGAAATGATCAAGAACCAATATCTGTTGCCAAGGATAGACGATCTGTTTGATCAGATGAAAGGTGCGATGATGTTTTCGAAGATCAACTTGAGATTAGGGTATCACCAGTTACGGATCAAGGAAGAAGACATTCATAAGACCGCCTTTAAGATGAGGTTTTGACATTATGAGTTTATTGTTTTACCATTTGGACTGACAAAATCCCTAGGGGTATTTTTGATCTTGATGAACAGGGTGTTTTGTGAATACTTGGACAAGTTTGTTCAAGTATTCATTGGCGATATTTTGATATATTCTCGAATGATGAAAGAACATGACGAGCACTTGTGTTTGGTACTATAGTGTCTACGAGAGAAGAAATTGTTTGGAAAACTATCGAAATGCTCGTTTTATCAATCGAAGATTCATTTCTTAGGGAATGTAATCTCCAACGAAGGTATTGATGTGGATCCAGTGAAGGTTGAGGCTATTATGGAATGGACTGCATCGACGAATGTCCCATAAGTGTGCAACTTCATGGGTTTATTGGGATACTATCAATGGTTCGTCGAGGGTTTCTTGAAGATATCTAATCCGATTACAGAATTGCAGAAGAAGAACACGAAGTTTGTTTGGATAGAGAAATGCGTGGAAGCATTTAGAAGGCTCAAGGAGATGTTGACGAAAATGTTGATACTAAAGGTCCCTCACATGGTCGAGTGATCACTTACATCTCGAGAATGTTAAGAATCCATGAAGAGAACTATGCAACACATGATTTTGAGTTGTTAGCCATTGTGTATGCCCTAAGAGTGTGGAAACACTACCTTATTGGATGAAAATTCGAACTAAAAATGAGCCATTATGGTTTACAACACATTTTTACGCAAAGAGACTTGAGTGTGAAAAAAATACATTGGTCGAAACTGCTTAGCGAGTACGATTTCAAGATTACCTATATAAAAGGAATAGTGAAGAAAGTGGTTGATGCATTGATTTAGAGACCACGCATATTATCGGTGATACCTCTTCAGATGAATCTACGTGAAAATATTCTAACTTTACAATGCGACAATGACTAGAATAAGGAGGTTAAGGAATTTATCGGACAAAGCACCATGATGGTACCAAAATTTGAGGGATTTACTCTGGACAATGACAGATTAATGAGAGATAATAACCTGATTTGCGTACCTCCCAATGACGAGTTGAAGAGTTTGATATTAAATGAAGTTCATGGAGTTGTGTACATGTCTCATCCAGGAGTCACGAAGATGAGGGAATAACTTAAACCCTTATTCTTGTCAAAAGGAATGAAGGCAAACATAGTCAACTACGTGGCAGGATGTCTAGAATGTCAGCAAGTGAAGGATGAACATAGAAATATGGTAGGATTACTACAACCAAATGTTATTCTGGAAATGAAATGGGAGGTCATTTCGATGGACTTCATTGTTGGTTTTCCGCTGACGGCAAGGAGACAAGACCTAACGTTTGTGGTAGTTAACACATTGATGATGTGTGCTCATTTTATCCCTATGCCTACGACATATCATGCACCTGACATAGCTAGAGTTTTCATTAGTGAGATTGTGAGGCTGCATGGTGTGCCTAAGAGGATCATATTTGATCAAGGATTGGTTTTTATAGGACGATTTTGGACTAGTTTCCAAGAGGCCTTGGGAACCCAACTTAATTTTAGTACCGCGTATTACCCGAAAATAGATAGGAAGACCAAACGAACAGACCAATTTTTTGAGGATATGTTGCGTATGTACATTATGGACCAATAGAAGCATTGGGAAGAGTTCTTTCCACTGGTAGAGTTTGCATACAACAAAAATTGTCAAAGCACCATTAAGATGGTGCCATTCGATTTTCTTTATGAGTGACCATGTCGGATGCCTTTGAGTTGGCATCAGCTTGAGGATAAGGTCCTGGTAGGACTAGAATCAATCCAGGAAATGGAAGATCAAATGAAAACAATAAGACAAAGGATCAAGGAAGCGTAGGATTGACAAAAGATTTATGTCGACATGCATCATGTTGACCGTAGTTATGAAGTTGGCGATCGAGTCTTCTTATGGGTGAAACCACACAAGAGTTCGATCAAGTTTGGAAAGGGTGATAAACTCTCTCCTAGGTTTGTGGGACCTTTCAAGGTTGTGGAAAGGAAGGGGCCCATGGCCTATCAACTAGTCTTTCCCGATTCTTTGAGTCATATGCATGATGTTTTTCATGTATCTGTTTTGAGACATTATGATAGTGATCTTGTGCATGTGATTGCCATGATTTCTTTGTAGGTATTAGACGAAGGTGTGCTCATGGCAGAGCCAATCCACATTCTGGATCATCACATTCAATAGATACGATGTCAAAAAATTGATTAGGTCAATGTCCAGTGGGAAAATTATAGTCCACACTCGGCTACCTGGGAGGACACATATGATATGTGTCAATAGTTTCCATTTTTGTTTAGTAGTTAGACATATAGATATTGCAAGATACTTTATTTCTGCACTTATATACTATGAAACTTTTGGACGAAGTTTAAACCAAGACGGGGTTTATGTAACTTCCCTCTCTTGCGCACACTTGATTGGACTTATTCTTTGAGGACACTTGCATGTGAGTGATCCAGTTCATTGTATGATTGACTATTTCTCTTATGGATTTTGATGATGTTGTGATGTAATGATATGTATTTTATTATATTTGTATCGATGGGTGCTATTGACTATTTTTTCCTGAGTGTGTTGGACTCTTGATCAGTTGAGGATGTCGATGGCATCAATAGACCTCCTTGGAATCTGGATCGAGTCTGGGGGTGGACTGTTATGGTTTGAGTGGTTTTTATATTTCATATGTGACATGTGACTGGTATATTATGATGTTGATTTTGGATTGTTGACAGATGCAAGTTGACGATAGCTTGCTAACAAGATTCACATTTGGAGTAAAGGGGTCATGCACAACAACTAGAGATATTGAGGGAGAGGTTTGGAAATAACCCTGCCACAACCTACTAGTACTCCTGTCGTGGCTTGAACTGTAGGTTAATGATTAGCTAATTCGATCGGTCCACGATGTCGTGTGGGCATACTCTGACAGTCGCTCACGATGGTTCTAAGGGGCTCACAATAATGTAGGGTACTTATTCCTTAGAGGCCCTTAGTCTCTCACAAGCTATCTCAATAGAGTATTGACTCCAAGGGAAGACATCTACCAAAATCAATCAAAAGGTGAGTGGCACCCTTGGAGGACATAGTGCATCTTGAAGGGAACGTCGCATAAATGAAACATGAATGAAGGCGAGTGGTACTCTTGGAGCACGTAGTGCGTCTTGAAGGAAACATCATGGTTTTAACATTGGTGAGTCAAGGAACCTTGGTACCAAGAAAACAATATCTCATTTTGACCTAGTGAGCCTTGAAATAATTGTTGCATGAGTAAAGTTAAAATAATTTTTTTATTTATAAAATTTCCCTTAAAACCACTTTTGTCGAGCCTAGTGAATTTAAAGATTAGGTCTAAGTAGGACATGACATTTTTTTTTTAATTAATTAGGTAAAAGGGGAATGAAGAAAATGGGGTAAAAATGTAATTTAAAATTTTAATGGAGGATTAAATTATTTCAAATATTAATTGTTGTTTATGTGCAAACTTGATAATTTCAAACTTAGACAAAAAGGGGAAACTTAATTACAAAATGAGTGTGGAAGATAGGAGGGAATCTAGTCTAGAAAACTTTCCATTTTCCAACTCAACTAAGCTTTAAGAAAGACGTCAGTCTTTAAGGGAATGTGAGGGAATAAAAGGACATCGAGGAGCATTTTTAGGAATGTTTTTAGGTGGGTGAGGATATTTGACATTTTCAATTAATTAATTAAATGAATTTTGTGTTGAAACTAAGGGATCGGATGACAAGTGTATGGGGGAGAATTTTCCTATTTAATTAAAATAATTTGATGAGCATTTTGACAACAAGTCACTAAGAAAAATCTATAAAAGAAATAGTGAAGGAAGAGAATGGATCACGTCTCGTATGTGTAAGGTTATGTTGCCAGATTTTACTCTAGATTGATTTTTCTTGTGGGATTTGGGACACCTAGCTCGGATAACGAGTGGTAGCTCGACCTTGCGAGAAAATTTGGGAGCTAGCCTTTTCTGGTTTGTGTGTGTGGCCCCTTTGCGGATTGGGGGGCTTAGGGGGAAGAAGAGTACCCCTAGCATTTGCTGGGAGGTATCGGTGAGATCTCAATGGTAAGTAGATAGGAGTTGGATGGAGCACAAATGTCGGGCAATGACTTCAGGTTCTTCGCCTTCGGTTACGATGAGCATGTGTGAAATTTAATTGTAAATCAGTTAAAATTTTCCTCTATATCAATATCGATATTGATGAATATTGTAATGTATTTCTGGCACAATAGTTGGGAATCCAATTGAGAATGTTTCTTCCATTGAATTAAAAATAATTTGTTCAGTTATTAAGAAGGATTTATGGTTTTGATTGTTGGTTTACACTCGCTTCCTCACGAGAGTTCGTTCGATTTCCATCCTGATACCCATCCTCTATATCTTAAATTTTTGGTATGTGTGGATTATTGTTGCTTGCGTTTTAATTTAAATTCCCCCAAGACCTTGAAACTATTGACTAATCCATTGCAATGCCATTATCCTTGGTTTTTTCCTTGCAGTATGCAGATCTTAATGCTCACGATCAGTTTAAGGGCATATTCCTTGTTGTATTTTGGCATAATCATTGTTGTTTTCAGAGCTTAACGCTCACACTTAGTTAATGGAATATTCCTTGTTGTATATCGAGCTTAGTGCTAATGAACAGTTTAATGGCATAATCCATGTTGTATCATGGTGTATTCCTAGCTCGCTGCATAGCTTAATGCTCGCGCTCAGTTAAGGGCGTATTCCTTGGCGTATTATGGTGTATACCTTGTTGTTTTCATATCTTAATGCTCGCACTCAACTTAAGGGCGTATTCCTTGTTGTATGCTCACCTTATTGCTCACAGTTGGTTAATGGCGTACTTCATGTTTCTTTAGAGCTTTAATGCCCATGAAATTTCATTCATGTAGCAACGATCTTTTAATTATTGCAACGCCTACATTGCGGCCACGCTTCTAGTGGACCGTCGGGCAATTTCATTCTTGTTGCAATGATCTTTTAATTAATGCAACTCTTTCCTTGCTGCCACGATTCTTGTGGGAATGCCCACGATTTTATTTCTGTAGCAAGCGATCTCATCATTTTAATACCAACACTTTCCTTACTGCCACGATTCCAATGGGGCTACCCATGATTTTATTTTTGTAGCAAGCGATCTCATAATTTTAGTACCAACGGTTTCCTTGCTGTCCCTACTTCAATGATAAACTTTACTATACATTGTTTGTATTTTAGTGATGTAAAGTTATAATGATGTCTGCCCCTACTTCAATGATAAACTTTATTGTACATTTTTTGTATTTTAATGATGTAAAGTTATAAAGATTGTAAAAGTTTGCAATGATGTATAAACTTTAAAGAATGTAAAGTTATAATGATATAAAGTTACAAAGATTGTAAAGGTTTGCAATGATGTATAAACTTTAAAGAATGTAAAGCAATGATGGTTTATAAACAATTATAGTATTAAATTAATCAGTATTTTTACTTTAAGGATTGTAAAGTTGATAATGTTGTATAAATTTTAATGATATAAAGTTTTTCATGAATGTATAAAGTTTAAATGATGTATGATGTAAAGTGTGTAAAGATGTATAAACTTTAATGATGAAAAGTCTCTAATGATGTAAAGCTTCTAAAGCTTGTAAATTTATAAGGATTGTAAATGTTATACTGATGAATAAACTTTAGAGATTGTAAAGATATAATGATGTATAAACAATTGTAGTTATTAATTAATCAATAATTTACTTTAAAGATTGTAAAGTTTATAATAATTGTAGTTATTGTTTTGTTATCATGATGTATCCGTTGATTATAAGGGAGGCTCCTAGATTTATAATGATGAACGTATTCTTGACTATGATGGAGACCCCTTGCACAATGGATTGTATATCGTTTCTTGTGCCATGGAATTTATTTTAGTTGATGATTGATTAAATTGTGTGCCTAGAATTAGGTAGAATTGTGCCTTGACTTTTGTCATTGCTAGATAGATTTACTCTTCAGCTCTTATCAGGTCTTGATGATCATCAATGATGTATTTAGTTTATTCATTCTATATTTTGTATTTGATGAGGCTGGCATACGTAGCTCCATGGTTAATTGATGTTAGAATTGACGGAATGAGGTTTTAGATGATCATTGACGTTGTTGTTTAGTTTAGTCGGCTTGGATTGTTTGTGTCGGGTGGGATGTAGACACCTCCTTGTTCCTCAGAACATTTGCCATTCCTTAGACCTTAAATGGTCAAAATCGATGGGAACCTGAGCTTGAGCATTGCTTATGTGTCTTAGAGGTTCTAACCCTTGCAGGGCAGGATGGGCGGGTAGTCATTTATATTCTTTGTCTGAGTAAATGTTCATAAGTTGTTTCAAGTTGCATGATGTGATAATATGATAGGATTATTATGTTTATGTGCCACGTGGAAATTATTTCATTGTTATTTCATTGAGTTGTGCCGCTATGACTTATTGTTGATGTTATTGTTCTCTTCTTTCCAAAAAAAAAAAAAACCTTTAACTATTGTACATCGATTTTTGTTGTAACGGTCGGGGTTGTTACATATGGTATCCGAGCTAGGTTCGAATTGCGACTTGGGATCATTACGTATTCCACCAAATAGACACTTGTTTATAATTTATCGCTAATTAATTTTATTTGTAGTCATGCAGGTAATCATGGTTAGAGTACATCACAATGGTAGATGACGAGGTGCTAGGGAAGGAGGCACAACACCTCTAGTAGTATCCATGCCTGAGGGGTCTAACCCCAAAGGAGAAGAACAAGTTATCAGACATGAAAATATAGTGGTGGGAGATGTGGTTTGATTTATGAGGTCCTTTCAGAGGATGTCAGAGGCCCTAATTAGTCATTTGGATAGAGATGAGGCTAGGGCACCAACACCTCTTGAGGTTACACTGCGTGCCCCAGGCGGTACTAGTATCATTCACCAAGAACTCTAGAAGGTCAAGTTTCCCAAGTTCTTTGGTTCCACGGATGGAGCAGTCACCGAGGCATGGTTGGAGAATATGGCAATGTGCTTTGCACTTTTTGACTATACCACCAACATAAAGGTTTGCATGGCGGTATTCCAGCTGAAGGGGAGTTCTCTTTTATGGTGGAAGATGATCCTACCCCAATTGAACATGGCCATCGAGGACATATCATTGGAACAATTCGAGGAATGTGTCATAGGAATTGTAAAGGCAGTCGAACATGACGATTTTAGATAAGTAGAAATGTCTTTGGGAGCCAAATAGAAGGTTGGAGGAAGGGTTATTGTTTGTAGCCTTGACCTGGGAGATTTTGTCAGGAAGGACAACCTGTATGTCACGATATTAGGATCTTATGACGTCGTGATCATTATGGACTAGTTGGAGTCACATGAGGCAATAGTCAACTGTAAGATGAAACGGTTGAGTTTGGTCGACGAAGAGGGACAGATATGTGTGATTGTAGGTAGGAACTAGGGAGTTTCCCTAAGGTTCATCTCTTCGCTACAACTATGGAAGAGCATGCACAAGGGATGCAAGATATATGTGATCCTTGCATTAAATGAAAAGGGTGTGGCAGAAGGATTAGAAAACCTTCCATTAATACGAGAGTTTGTGGATCTCTCCCCAGAGGAGTTACCAGGGTTTTCGCCAGAGAGGGAATTGGAATTTACCATTGACCTAAAACCAAGAACTGAACTGATAGCAAGAGCACCTTATCAAATGTCGACCCCTGAGTTACAAGAGTTGAAAATGCAATTGAAGAATTTGTTGGATCTAGGACTTATACGTCCAAGTATGTCACCATGGGGTGTGCATGTTATTTTCATATGGAAGAAGGATGGGTCGTGGAGACTCTACATTGACTACCATCAATTTAATAAGGCAATGATCAAGAATCAATATCTGTTGTCAAGGATAGAAAATCTATTTGATCAGATGAAATGTGCGACCGTATTTTCGAAGATCAACTTGAGATCAGGGTATCACCAATTATGGATCAATTAAGAAGACATTCCTAAGACCTCCTTTAAGACGAGGTTTGGACATTACGAGTTTATTGTATTACCGTTTGGAATGAAAAATTCCCCAAGGGTATTTATGAGCTTGATAAATAGTGTGTTCTACGAATACTTGGAAAATTTTGTTCAAGTATTCATTGACGATATTTTGATATATTCTCCGACGATGGAAGAACATAATGAAAATTTGCGCTTGGTACTACAGTGTCTATGAGAGAACAAATTGTTTGGGAAACTATTGAAATGCTCGTTTTATCAATCAAAGATTCATTACTTAGGGCATGTCATCTTCGACAAAGGTATCATTGTGGATCTAGCGAAGGTTGAAGCTATTATGAAATGCCTTACGTCGATGAATGTCCCAAAAGTGCGTAGATTCATGGGTTTTTGTGGGATACTATCGACAGTTCATCGAAGGTTTCTCGAAGATAGCCAATATGATTATGGAATTTTATAACAAGAACAAGAAGTTTGTTTGGACTGAGAAATGCATGGAAGCATTTCGAAGACGTAAGGAGTTGTTGAGAACAACATTGATACTAAAGGTCGCTAACATGGATGAGGACTTTTTGGTATGCATTGACGCATCCAAGGAAGGATTAAGAGGCATATTGATGTAATATGGTCGAGTGATCGCTTACATCTCGATAAAGTTAAGAAGGCATGAGAAAAACTATGCGACACATGACTTGGAGTTGTTAGCCATTTTGTATGCCCTGAGAGTGTGGAGACACTACCTTATTGGACAAAAAATTGAACTAAAAATGGATCACTGTGGTTTACAACACATTTTTATGCAAAGCGAATTGAACGTACGAAAAAGGCATTGGTCGAAACTGCTTAGCGAGTATGATTTCGAGACTACCTACATACAAGGAATAATGAACAAAGTGGTTGATGCACTGAGTCAGAGACCATGCATATTCTCGATGATACCTCTTCAGACAAACCTACATGAAAATATTCTAAATTTACAATGCGACGATGACTGGTATAAGGAGGTTAAGGAATTTATCGAACAAAACACCATGATGGTACCAAAATTTGAGGGATTTACTATGGACAATGACAAATTAATGAGATATAATAACCAGATTTACATAATGCCCAACTATGAGTTGAGGAGTTTGATCTTAAATGAAGCTCATAGAGATATGTACATGGCTCATCCATGAGTCACAAAGATGAGGGCAGACCTTAAACCCTTAATCTTCTTGAAAGGAATGAAGGTGGACATAGTCAACTACATGGCGAGATGTCTAGAATGTCAGCAAGTGAAGGTTGAACATAGACATCCGACATGATTACTACAGCCACAGACTATTCCAGAAATGAAATGGGATGTTATTTCGACGAACTTCATTGTTGGTTTGCCACTGACAGCAAGGAGACACGACTCGATTTTTGTGGTAGTTGACACACTAACAAAGTGTGTTCATTTTATCCATGTGCATACGACATATCAAGCACCTCACATAGCTATAGTTTTCATCGAAAAGATTGTGAGGTTTCGTGGCGTGCCTAAGAAGATCATATCCAATCAAGGATCGGTTTTTACGGGGCAATTTTGGACTAGTTTCCAAGAGGCATTGGGAACCCAACTTAACTTTAGTACCACGTCCACCCAGAAATAGATGGGCAGATCAAACAAACAAACCAAATCTTGGAGGATATGTTGCGTATGTATGTGATGGACCAACATAATCATTGGGAAGAGTTCTTTCCACTGGTAGATTTTGCATACAACAATGGTTATCAAAGCACCATTAACATGGCGCCATTCGAGTTTCTTTAGGAGAGACTATGTCGGATGCCTTTGAGTTGGGATCGACTTGAGGATAGGGTACTGGTAGGACCAAAAGAGATCGAAGAAATGGAATATCAAATGAAAACAATAAGACAAAGGATCAAGGAAGAACATGATTGAGTCTTCTTGTGGGTGAAATAACACAAAAGTTCGATCAAGTTTGGAAAGGGTGATAAAATCTCTCCTAGATTCATGGGACCTTGAGAGGTTGTGGAAAGGAAGGGTCCCATGGACTATCAACTAGCCTTGTATGATTTTTTGAGGTGTATGCACGTTGTTTTTCATGTATCTGTTTTGAGGCATTATGTTAGTGATCCTACGCATGTGACTGACATGAGCTTTTTGTAGGTATCGAATGAGGGTGCACTCACGACGGAGCCAATCCGCATTATGGACCGTCACATTTGATAACTATGACATCAAACAGTTGATGAGTTCAAGGTCCATTGGAACAATTATAGTCCGCACTAGACTACCTGGGAGGACACATATGATATTCGTCAGTAGTTTCCATTTTTGTTTGATTTCTAGACATATAGATATTGTGAGATACTTTATTTCTTCACTTATATACTGTGAAACTTTGGGACAAAGTTTAAACCCAGAGGGGGTGTATGTAACATCCCACTCTTGCACATACCTGATTAGATTTATTATTTGAGGACATTTGCATGCGAGTGATCCGGTTCATTATATGATTGATTGTTTGTCTTATGGATTTTGACGATGTTGCGATGTGACGATATGTATTTTACTATATTTGTATCGACATGGGCTATTGACTGGCTTTCCTGAGTGTGTAGGACTCTGGACCAATTGAGGATGTTGATGGCATCGATGGACCTCCTTGGACTCTAGATCGAGTCAATGGGTGGACTGTTATGGTTTGAGTTTTTTTGATATTACATATGTGACATATGATTGGTATATTATGATTTTGGTTTTGAATCGCTTACATGTTTTGTTGATGGATGCAGGATGATGATAGCTTTCTAACTAGACTCACATTTGGAGTAAAGGCGTCATGCACAAAAACTAAAGATATTGAAGGAGAGGTGTGGCAATAGCCCTGCCACTGCCTACTAGCACTCATGACGTGGCTCGAACTATAGGTTAACAATTACCTAGTTCAAGAGGTCCGCGATGTCGTTTGGGAAGACTCTGACAGTCGCTCATGATGATTCTAAAAGGCACGCAATAAGGCAGGGTAATTATTCCTTAGAGGCCCTTAGTCTCCCACAAGGTTGTCCAATGGAGTATTGAATCCAAGGGAGGACGTCTACCAAAATCATTCAAAAGGTGAGTGGCACCCTTGGAGCATGTAGTGCGTCTTGAAGGGCATGTCTCATAAATGAAACATGAATGAAGGGGAGTTGCACCCTTGGAGCACATAGTGCATATTGAAGTGAACATCGTAGTTTTAACACTTGTGAGTCAAGGAACGCAGGTACCTAGAAAACAATATCTCATTTTGACCTGGTCGGCCTTAAAATAATTGTTGCATGAGTAAAGTTAAAAAAAAATTAAAAAATTAAAAAAATTCTCTTAAAAACACTTTTGCCGAGCCTAGTGAATTTAAAGCCTAGGTCTAAGTACGACATGACAATTTTTTTTTTAAGTAAGCAAGTAAAATGGGGATGAAAAAAATGGGGTAAAATTTTAATTTAAAATTTTAATGGATGATTAAATTATTTCAAAGATTAATTATTGTTTATGTGCAAACTTGTTAATTTCAAACTTAGAAAAAAAGAGGAAACTTAATTACAAAAGGAATGTGGAACATAGGAGGGAATCTAGTCTAGAAAAATTTTCATTGTTGAAATCAACTAAGCTTTAAGAAAGCTGTCAGACTTTAAGGGAATGTGAGGGAATAAAGGGACAACGAGGAGCGTTTTTAGGAATGCTTTTAGGTGGGTAAGGAAATTTGACATTTTTAATTAATTAATTAAATGAATTTTCTAGTGCAATTAAGGGATAGAGTGACAAGTGTATGGGGGAGAATTTTCCTAATTGATTATTAACAAAAAGAGTTTAATCTGTGTTTTGCAAACAATTCAGTAAAAAAACTCAATAAAATAAATGGTGGAGGAAAATAATGGATCACGTTTGGGATGCGTATGATTATGCTGTCGGATTTTACTCTTGAATGATTTTTCTTGTGGGAGTTAGGACACCCAGCTTGGATAAAGAGTGGTAGCTCGACCTTGTGATGTGAGCTGGGAGCTAGCATTCTTTGGTTTGTGTGCATGGCCCCTTTGCAACTCAGGGGATCAGGGAGAAGAAGAATACCCCTAGCATTGGCTGGGAGGTACCAGTGAGGTCTCAGCGGTTAGCAGGTAGGAGTTTGACAGAGCACAAGTGTAGAGAAACGATTGCAGGTTCTTCGCCTTCTGTTATGGTACACATGTGTGAAATTGTATTGTAAATTAGTTAAAAAATTCTTGTATATGAATATCAATATTGATGAATATTGTAATGTATTTCTGGCACAGTAGTTGGGAATCCAATTGAGATTGTTTGTTCCATTGAATTAAAAATAACGTGTTCAGTTATTAAGAAGGATTTATGGTTTTGATTGTTGGTTTACCCTCGCTGCCTCAAGGGATTTCCTTCCATTTCCATCCTGATACCCATCCTCTATCTATTAAATTTTTTATCTGTGTGGATTATTGTTTCTTGCGTTTTAATTCAAATTCCCCCAGACCTTGAAATTGTTGATTAATCCATTGGAATGCCATTATCCTTGGCGTTTTCCTTGCGGTATGCAGAGCTTAATGCTCACGATCAGTTTAAGGGCATACTCCTTGTTGTATTTTGGCGTAATCCTTGTTTTCAGTGCTTAATGCTCGTGCTCAGTTAATGGCGTATTCCTTGTTGTATTATGGTGTTTTCCTTGTTGTTTGCCAAGCTTAATTCTCACGATTAGTTTAATGGTGTAATCCCTATTGTATCATGGCATATTCCTTGTTGGATGTAGAGCTTAATGCTCGCGCTCAGTTGAGGGTGTATTCCTTTTTGTATTATGGTGTATCCCTTGTTGTTTTTAAAGCTTAATTCGCGCGCTCATCTTAAGCGAGTATTCCTTGTTTTATGCAAAGATTATTTCTCACACTCAGTTTAATGGCGCACTCCATGTTTGTTCAGAGCTTTAATGCCCACGAAATTTCATTCATGTAGCAACGATCTTTTGATTAATGCAACGCCTAGATTGCGGCCATGATTCCAGTGGAATGCCACAAAATTCCATTCCTGTAGCAGCGATATTTTAATTAATGCAACGCTTTCCTTGCTGCCAAGATTCCAGTGGGACTTCCCACGATTTTATTTATGTAGCAAGCGATCATCATTTTAATAACGGTTTTCTTGCTACCCCTACTTCAATCATAAACTTTATTGTACAATGTTGTATTTTAATGATGTAAAGTTATAAAGATTGTAAAAGTTTGCAATGATGTATAAACTTTAAAGAATGCAAATTTATAATGATGTAAAGTTATAAAGATTGTAAAGGTTTGCAATGATGTATAAACTTTAAAGAATGTAAAGTTATGATGATGTATAAACAAATTGAAGTATTAAATCAATCAATATTTTTACTTTAAGGATTGTAAAGTTGATAATGTTGTATAAACTTTAATGATATAAATTTTATTATGAATGTATACATTTTAAATGATGTATGATGTAAAGTGTGTAATGATGTATAAACTTTAATGATGAAAAGTCTCGAATGATGTAAAGATTTTAAAGGTTATAAGGATTGCAAATGTTTAATGTTATAGTTATGAATAAACTTTAAAGTTTGTAAAGATATAATGATGTATAAACCTTTGTAGTTATTAATTAATCAATAATTTATTTTAAAGATTGTAAAGTTTATAATAATTGTAGTTATTGTTTTTCTATCATGATGTATGCATTGATTATAAGGGAGACTCCTGGATTTATAATGATGAATGTATTCTTGACTATGATGGAGATCCCTTGCACAACAAATTGTATATGGCTTTTGTTGTTCCTAAGCTTATACTTTAAGGATTTAAAGTATATTGTCAAGGCATCTAAAAAGAAAGAGGGAGATAAGGATAGAAAATGTATAATAAAAAGGTGAAGGCTATTGTTGGTTTCTCAATTGTCTCTGTCGAAATTCCCAGTTTTCTTGGATACTAATATCCTTCTCAATTGCTGCCCACAAACGTTCTAACACAACCCGGTTATCTATTGTTTGTAAGATAGTGTTAAATAAATTTAGAGCGATGTTGGTTTGATCCGAGAGGCCAGGCTCAATATTAGGCTGCCTTGCAACTGATACTGTAATGAAGGATAAAGTAAAGAAGGATAAAATTTTGTGTTTTCTTTTTAGCCTTGTTATCTCTATTTCACAATGTAACGAGAATGATGTCAATACAAAAATAAATAGTAGGACTAAATTGTAGGCCTTTTCTTGTATCCGAGTTAAATTTTAAAGAAAAGAGACATGCAAGATATGGAGAAAAACATAAAGCTATTGGCAAAGTGAGGTGTCAATTTTAGAGGAATCTCACATTGTAACAGAAGACTACGAAATGAGAAAGATATTAAGGAAGCATATGATGTTAAGATGTAAGCATCTACAGGTCTTGTATCTACTGATAACAGACACAGAGGAAAAACTATAAATGATTTGAAATAACAAGAATCATAATTTCCACAGTAGAGGTTATACTAAATTGTAGCTAAGCATTCATCAATTAAACATATGAAAGAAAGATGAGATAACAGGGAAATGCATAACTCATAAGTGACAAGATCTAGAATCTTCAATCTGCATAAATCTATTAATTTAGAGTCTCTTCAAAATTACTTTGTCAAAAATGTTTTTCTTTTTGAGAGATGAAAAAAAGCCCTGTTTTAGTCTTCCTTGCCTGTATTTATACAGGGTCATCTCTACTTGATGGTTAACAATCTCCTACATTTCAGGAGAAAAATAGTTAAAAAACTACAACCTTAACCATTGCACGATTAACTTTTGTTTATATATCATTTTAACAATATGAGTTTGTTTAGTCGAAATATCTCCCTCCTTTGATGCTACACATTCAATACATTTCTCCAAAAAAAGGACAAAGTTCCTAGGAGGTGTCAGAAGTTCCTTAGTCTTAAATAGATAAAACTTTCTTTGTACCTTTGGGAATCGATCTTCAAAACCTTGATTGGAAAACTTGATCACTTACAACATTAAATTGGGTTATACCAGCCATCTGTCTATTAGGTTGGCATCGATCTCTTTCAATTGTAAAATTTCAATATGAATCTCCTTCAAACCTTCTTTGTAGTCCAACCAACTATTTTTCAATGTTTATCTGCCCCAGTGACTCAAAACAGTCATTTCTTTCGATGCTTGATGCTTGCTTATCCCAAGAATCAAACATTAATTCACAGTCATATTTGATTTCTGTAACTATCTTCTTGCTCTCAGATATATTTGTTTCCCATACCTTGAGCATGATGTCTCCTTTTATCTATTCTGTGACAGATAGTTTTGGATTTTTCGCCATCTCTTTGTTCCCTGAACATGCAATCGCTTTCTGGAAAGTATTCCTTGCTGCTTTAACTTCCTTTTCTAGCAAAATAATATCATCAAGAGATTTTCTTACCTATCGAAAATAATTCTGGATGATCTTTATTTTGGATATCAGTCCTTGTTGCTCAGCTTCTATTTTTGTATGTGTTTCCAGCGAGAGGGTCTGGAAAGCCTTTAAGTCTATAACCTGTCCTTCAATCAAATTTAACTTAACCTATAACTGTTCTGCATGCTCCTTTAGCTGAGAAACCTGCACCTGACTTGCTTCTATCCTCTAGTTCATTTCGTCCAGGCTTGATTTGAGTGATTGAATTTCTAGCCTTTCAACAACCCTGGCCTGCTCCAAGCTTTTACTCACCTCTTATTTGATGTTCTTCTCAACGTTCTTTAACTGGTCCTGTAACTGAGATATTATGTTATTACTCTTTTTAATCCTTGTTCTCATGTTCTCCACGGTAAAAAAAATTGTTGTTGCCATGGCTCCCATGGAACCTGCTATCTCTGTAGCGAAATTCTCCTCCTCCAAATTCTTTCCATATAGCAAGACGATATGATTTTTTACCATTCCCCCCTCTCTCATATACATCTCTTGTTTTAGGATAACCTTCCTCTTTTTGCTAAAAAAATAATCAGAAGGAGGAATCTCATCTATGGAGACAAGGGTGAGATCATCAACAAATATGTCTCCCGCCTGTGGGAATCCAAAGGTGGACTATAAGGGGGTTAAGGAATCTATGGGACTTCCTATCTCTGTAGATATTTTCCCTTCTATGGCCTTAGGCCTATTGACATCAACAACAGGTGATGAATGGGGAGTAAACTTACTGGGCTCCGAAGGTGTCTTGAACTTCCTCTCTGCTTATGTGTTTGGTTTTTTCATCTGTAAGGCCTCTTTATTTTGTGGGGTTTTTTTAGTATCCTATGAGACCTTTTCGTTATTTCCCTTATCCTATGCTTCCTGATCAAAGCCTGGAGGAGTAATTTCTTGTTCTTGGGGAAGGGTGATTGCTTCTCCTTGCAGTACTTTGGGTAGACCACTCTGTCTATGCTTCTAGAAAGTCTGAAAACTGGCTTTCAAGTCAGACGGTATTATCTGCACTCATTCTAACACCTCTTTATAATTCTTAGTCTCTTTGAACATGTCATCACAAGGGGACTTCTGATGTTCATAGGGTTTCATATTGTAGTGGGCCATGTGTTTCCCTACTAACTGGTAAGGATCGTGTTTCCTATGTTTGAGTTCTACCAATTTGACCTCCTCCAGTGTTGTTGCTTCAACTTTGGAATGGCCCAAGTTCAGAAGTGAGAATTTTCCAATTTGAACGAGAAAAATAGGCCAAGATTTCTTTTGAGCTATCTTCAATTCTATCCCGATTCCACCTGTTACTATTTGATAATCTACCTCCCTACACACTAGTCTGTCAGGGAGGAATTTTGGGAGTGCATGTGGAGGAATTGAACATCTGAAAACTCTGATGTAGGAGAAATTCTCCTCTATAAACTAGTCAACAATTGTCTGAAGTTTCCCTATGACCAACTCTGAAATGAGGGGGGATGCACAGTCGTATAGAATCTGGTGTAGTGGTATTACCACAAAATGACAGATCTCATAGAATGAATCCTTGGCATTTTCTTCCCAAAGTTTAGAATGATATTCATGAATAGGCTCCGGGTAAGTCGGATTCCAACTCCAATTCATCAAAGGGAAAGGAGTTGAGAAGCATATAACATCCATGATGTATGCGGACATATAAAAGGCTACTGGTTGGCATTTTGATTTTGCAGTATGATATTCCATGACCTCTCTCACTATATTATCAGATAAAATCTTATGCCAATTGAAGCTATAACCTTTTGCGGCCTCATGCAAAAGAGGTACCCATTCCACTGGGAAGTGGGTAGGACTTTTCTTACCGAAAATCCTACATAACATCATCGCCACATAAACCATATACTCATTTAAAGAAGTTGTGGCGTAGACACCATGTGTGTCAGCCCTGAATTTTGCTTCATTTCTCCACCAGTCTTTTATTATGCCATGATACGTTTGGTCTGACTCAAAACATTATTTCCTCTGAAACTCACTGACGAAATATTTATTATAAATATACTTGGGACCGAGGGATAGTTTATACATTACTTGTATATGTTCTGGTCTGAAGGAGCCGACGACGACCCCTCGGCTGTCCAGAATGCTCTTCGTCTGCATGTTTGCTCACTCTAAGGCCCAACTGATCATGTCGTTGTAAGTCAGGAGTCGCGGTTGCGTAGCCACCTTATGAAGTTCAGACTCTGCTATATCCCAGACTTTGTTGTTGGCATCATGTGGGAACTTCTTAATTGCATAATCAAGAGTTTCGAAAATCTGCCTCCAGGATTTTATGGAATTGATGGCATGCGATATTGTATCAAATACAACATCTTTGTCACGACTCGAAACCTCTGCAACTTCCTTTTTTTTCTTGGTGGCCTTCTTAGGTGCCATGGTGGTTTTACTGAACTAGGAACCTATTTATAGAGAAAAGTGTATAAAACTGGACAAATGTGACTTGCTACAAAGGTAAAGGATAAGAATGAACTTCAACACACAAGACCTTTATTAACAACTAAATTTGTGTTTCAACGAGCGTACTGATATAAGCGATGAAAAATAAATGATTTAATTGAAAGATATGCTTAGAGATACAAATTCATGTCAAAAAATATCTGCATTTACCCGTAATTAATACTGTCATATATCAGCGATTTCAAAACTGAAAACCCAAAAATCACTACCTTCCTTAATTCCCGAAATGTGAAATGCATCTTATTCATCATTAATCATGTTTTGAAAACAACTTAATCATTAAATCTTAGGGTTTGTTTAAAGAAAACACGATTTTGCATTTCAGAACTTCGGGGATCCTACCGTCAGGGTATATGTCACAAGTAAACCCCAGATTGCAAAATCGCAAATGATTAGGCGAGGCGCTAATCATTCACATTAAAAATTTAATTAATCATGATTAATGGACCATTACTTTTTAATTTTTTTACTTTTCAAAAAATCGAGGACCGAGAATTCAAAGGAAAAGAGTTTGAAAACGCTTTAGCAGAGAGAAACCCGAGTCGTGAAAGAGTAAGGGAGAGATAATTGCATTTAGGGATTTGTTAATTACATATTAAAGAGTGCTTTGTGGTAAGCAATGAAAAAAGTAACATTCATTTTTTCCCCTTTTTACTTTATATTTCTGAAAATTTGGAAATGGCTTCGGGATTTCGGCACCGAGAAAAAGGGATGGTTGAAGATCACACCTTGAGAAGAACCCAATCTTGGAACCTGAAAAGGAACGGGTGATTTTGACTCCTTCCTATTTTGGACTAAGGGTGGCTTCACAACTCAGGAAAAAATGAAGCTTTAGTTTTAATCGGTGGAAAAATTTAACTTCGTGTCAACATTAGTCTCCATCTACGGATCTCGTATCCTTGTGGGACGAGAATAACATGTAGACCAAGTGCTTTCATTGGGTAATGGAGTCAAAGGTTTGTCTCTGTGAGACAAATATGGAGAATAGATGAACATGATTAGGGTCTAAATGTCAACCTTGAAATCTCTACAAAAACAAAAATTCTGACTATCCCGAGCCAAGTTTTCAAAAGATTTCTTATCCTAAAGCTGACCTCAAAATTGTGTAAGATAATCAAAGACGAATTAACCATCTTATCAGGATTTTCGTGATTCTGTTTGCATCAAGGAAAGTATTTACGTTGTGTCTGATAAGGAGATCTTAGAAACCTATGCTAAAATCCATCCGAAAAGAAGAGAAATTACTAGAGAATCTTTTAACTCATGTATAACAACTTTTATCAGATATGAGGATATTGCTTCAATGCCAGCGAGCCTTTTCAGTACCCCAGTGAAGTTATCCGACTTCCCACATTGATTTTCCTTTCACCACTTCATTTTTCACAAGAATTTTAAATACTAAGATGAAGGAAATCAATAAGTACGAATTTTCTTTCTTCATCTCTTTGAATTAGATGGGGGAAATCAATATTGAATTTCCTTTCACCATCTGTCCATACTCAAATTTTTTTTTAGATTTCAAGTGGGGGCAATCAATGAGTATGCAATAAACTTGGGAATATATCTATTTGAAAAAGAATCAAAGTCTGTAAACTCATTTAAATCACTCTGGGTCAATCTTCTCACCTGCTTTCAAAAATCAAGGGTTTCATAGGACTTCTTAATGGAAACTTCTTGACCTTTAGTCTAGGGAACATCCTTGAGAAAAACCAATCAGTTATTCCTATTAGGATAACTAATAAGGTAAGGATTAACCTAGATATGTTTACGATCCAGCCAAAGTCAAAGAATGAAAAACACAACGTACTCTCTTCCTTGAAAGTTTGTTTGAGAGTTTCCATGACCGAAGCGAGACCCCTCTGTTCTCAGGAAACTTCATTGATTAGATGTCTATATTCAGCTACAGAAAGGTTTTACTGTGGCCAAGGAGGAGGGTAAAGGGGTTTAGACAAGATTCTATACATGTGGCTATTCTTAGAGATTTTCTTGATAGGCCTTTACAACCCTTCCTTAGTACCCCTTTTTTCATAACACTTTAAGAATTTCTTCTTCTTCTTTTTTTTAGGACAAACAAAAATGAAACGATGATTTATTCATTCATACTTTATTTTATTTTATTTGATCTATACAAAAAACATTAAAATAGACTGGTATATACAATGATAATTTAGAAACACCTTATTGCATGAAGTGTTTGAGATGCCACCCATTTACATGGGCATTAAGAATGTCTCCATCCAGGTTTTCTAATAACCAAGCATTTTTTCCTTCCAAGGCCACAATTCTGTATGGACTGGACCAGATCGAATCGAATTTGCCATGTTTTTCAGCGTCTTCCTTTCTAGCTTCCCATTTTAAGACCAAGTCGCCAGGGAGGAATTCTCTATATTTCACTTTCTGATCGAATAAGGCTTTCATTTTATCATGATACCTTTGCAACCTTTCATTTACTTCGGCCCTATTTTGATGGACTTTGACCAGCTGGTTTATTGTCCTAGTAAGGTCATTGGGTTCTTCGTTGGAATCTTGTTAGAGTTTCATTACTAGCAGAGAAAGGTTTATTGGCAAAACTACTTCAGTGCCATATACCATCTAGAATGGGGAAATCCTGATTGATCTTTTGGTGCTTATTCGGTTGGCCCATAAAGCATATTTTAAATGGGTATGCCACACTTTTTTGTTTTTATTCGAAACCTTTTTTATCATGGTAATAAGGCTTTTGTTGGATGATTCAGCTAGATCATTATCTTGTGGGTAGTAATCTGTGGAGTGTCCTAGTATGATGTTATATTTTTGACAAAAATTTATCATGGCCATGGATTTAAATGTCTGCGCGTTGTCAGTGACTATTTTTCAAGGAAAACCAAATCTGGATAAGATATTATCTTCCAAGAAACATATCACTACTGAGTCAGTTGTGTTCCTTGTGGGGATAGATTCTACACACTTAGTGAAATAATTAGTAGCATTTAGGATCCATTTGTGTTGCACACTGGAGTGTGGATGGATTTATTCGATGAAATCAAGTCCGCATTGCTGAAATAGGGCTTCGGTTTTAACTGGAATCAGGGGTAAAGATGGGACCCTCTGTTTGCCTGTGAACAATTGGCATCGTACGCAATTTCAAACTTTAGTGTTCACTTCTGTGAACAACTTGGGCCAGTAGTATCTGGATCTTAAGATTTTATACATCATTTCTCGCCAAGCATGATGTCCTCCACATACTCTGACATGGAATTCATGACTAACCCCTTTTGTTTCAATCTCAACTAGGCACCTCAGTAGGAAACCCAAGGGGTCTTTCCAATACAACTTTGCATCTATGATGCATTATTTTACAGGATGTAACTTTAGTGTCCTAGCTTTTTATGGGGTTAAGTCACTAGGACAATGAAGCATGAGTAGGTAATGGACAATGTCACGATACCAGGCTGAAACTGAAAACCTATCTTGGATTTCAGCCATAAGTGCAGTGATATCAAGCTCATATATTTCCAAGAATCCCTCGTTCTCTTGCAGCTGATTTATCCCAAGAGCTTTTAAATTTGATTCGGCAAGCAATTTGGCTAAACCTTGACCTTTGATAATTTTAGTTGGCTTGACTTCTAGGTCAAACTCCTAGATCTTAGCTAACCACCTGCCTCTTCTTCCATCGTTTTCTGGTTTCACCAGGATGTCTTTAATAGAGCTAGAGGGTACATAAGTGATGATCTTTGAATGTAACACGTAAGTTATGAAATCCTTCAGATATTTCACCATTGCGTAGGCCTGTTTCTCCAATATATCATATTTCAACTCAGTATCTCTGAGGCTTTTGCTAAAAAATGCAATAGGCTGCTCAAAACTTTCTTCTTTTTTTTGTAACAGGACAACTGCAATGGTATGTTCTGAGGAAAAAGAAAAAATCAAAAACTATTTCATGTGATCTGGACTGGCCAAGACCGGTGCTTCACTTATCACTTGCTTGATGCATTGAAATCACGCTTTGGCTTCGCTAGTCCATCTCACCTCGCTGTCCTTTTTGAGCATATATGTTATCAATTTCACAATGTCAGCGAAGTTAGGGATGAATCTCCTCAAGAAATTTATTTTTCTTAAAAAAGACTGGATTTCTTTTACATTTCTAGGAAAATTTATAGTTTCTATTGCTTCAACCCGTTTCGGATCGATTTTGATTACCTCTTTAGACATGATATCGCCCAAGAGTTTACCTTCTTGCATCGTGAAATGAGATTTCTTTGGGTTGAGTGACAAACCAAATTTTCAGCATTTCTCAAAGGTTTGCTTAAGTTGCGTTAGATGTTCGGCATCAGATTCGGAGAACACGATCAGAAGATAGATAACAACAAATTTATCTCTTTCACCCATGAAAGCGATATCCATGGCTCGCTGAAAAGTATCCCCTGCATTCATCAAACCAAAGGGCATTTTATCATACATAAAAGTACCCCAAGGGGTAGTGAAAGCAGTCTTTTCTTTATCGTCATGATGCACTGCTATCTGATTGTAACCTGAGAAACCATCGATCATAGACATTTGGTTATCTCCAACTACTTTCTCTAAAACATGATCCATCTTAGGCAATGGGTAATTGTCTTTGAGTGATGATCAACTTAGGTTTCTAAAATCGACACACAGCCTGATCTCCCATTTTTCTTTCTTACTGGGACCAAATTGGCTACCCACTCAGAGTATCTCAACGGAACTATGATTTTATCATCCAGGAGTTTTTTGACTTCTTTTTCTATCATCGGTAATAGGATAGGGTTAATCTTCCTGAGTTTCTATCTAAAAGGTTTGACGCCTGGTTTTAGTGGAATTTTATGTTCCATGATGGTTGTATCATAAGTTCTCAACTCGTCATAAGACCAGGAAAAAACATATTTGTATTTCCTAAGAAAATCAACATATTTACTCTTGATTTCGGGAGATAGATACCTGGACAATTTCACTAATCTAGGACTCTCATCGGAACCTATATTGCAATCTTTGACTTCCTCTAGCTGAGGCTGTAAGGTAGTCTTCAGAGGGATGTCATCATGACTGAAAATCCTTTCTAAGGGAATCAGGCCCTTGGGTATCTCATTATTTTTTAAAGCCAACATTCAGTGATTTTCGATTTTATCCTGGAACTCTTGGGTGTCTTCCCCTTCCTGCATGATCCAAATAGGATCATTTTGGTTCTCTTGGTCAGCGTGAGTTTTGACGAACTCATCTATCATTTCTAGAATTTTTCGGAGTTGTTTATCGTCCTCAAAGACTTTCCAATGATGTATGTTATTGGGTATGGAAGGTCTATGTCTCATTTGTATATGATATTTAAGTTTGAAAGCAGTGGGAGGTGTGAAAGTCGAAGCTGCTTTGGCTAAAGCATCTGCCTGCTGATTTTCTGCTCTCGGGACGAAGTGAACATTAACAAAGGAGAAAACATTTTCAATTAGGTCCCAAAAAAAAATTCGGTATGACCTTAACCTAGGATGTTTGGCTTGATACTATTGATTAACCTGTCTCACGATCAACTCTACATCACCAAAAACTTCCAAGTTTTTAATTTTCATTTTCCTAGCGGCCTCTAACCCTGACACGAGGGCTTCATACTCACATACGTTATTTGTGTGGTCTATGCTCCATTGAATCCTATAAGAGAAAGGGATAAAAAATTGGTTATCGGGTGCCACAAAGATCACTCCAGACCCAACTCCAACATAATATGAGGCCCCATCGAAAACCATTTTCCAAACACCAGTGTTATACACATCCTATTCTATTTGTTCTTTTTCTTTTTTATTTCTTGTACAACTTTCTTCAATGCATGCGCCCACATCACCATCTATATATAATATACAATTACCTAAATCATGATCAAAAATATATACAGGATAATTATTTGGGTTGAGAGGATCATTAACCATAATTTCTAACCTGGTTTCCTTGTACAGTCACGTGAACTGCCCCTCAAAAACTGGAATTGTTGCTTACATCATATCAAGTTGAAGGGAATGTCCGAGTTTGGCACCTCAAGATCGGGACAAGAGAATGCCATATTTTGGGGGTATATCAGCGACAACTACATCCATTAAAACCGTTTTTGAAGGTACTTGTGCAAGGCTTACAACTAAATCCTTTATCATACCTATACACTTGACTTTCCTCGAATCGAAAGAATATAAATCTCCATAAGGCCTAGTGATTTCAAGGATGAGTCTATCCATGATTTCTTTAGGCATCACATTGTGAGAGGCCCCAGAATCTAACATGCAGTTATGGAGCAGATGGTCGAAAACAATCAAAGTAATGTAGAAAGGGGCAACAGTGTCTTTGGCACATTCGAAGTGTGGGCCAAAACTTTCATTTTCCAAAAAATTAATCATTTTAGCAATTTGTTTTCGGTATATTGGGTTTTTGGCCAGCTCGACAAGAGGAATAGGAATTTTGATCTTATTAATTTCATTTTCTAGGTTAAAACTTCCAATGGTTTTGTCGATTTCCATGTTTTGAACCTCCAATTCTTTCTTTTCTATTTTCTTGGACTGAGGGACCTTTGTTTCAGTAACATGGGTGTCTAGTTTATGTATGATCAAGGGTGGTGTTTCTTCTATATTTTTTTTAATAGAGTGGATGTTAGCGGCCTTAGTCCCTTCAGTATGTTTTTCAATGATTTTTGAAACTGGTTCATCAGTTTCAACCCTCGACAGTATTTTTTTAATTGGATTGGTTGCAGAAACCCTGTTTCTAGGTCTCCGGTTGTATTTATGGTGCAGTTGAGTCATTATTCCATCTGCTATTCCCTGATAGGTCAAATATTCAGAAACACTGTCATTCTTTCTACACTCGGTCCCATACTCTGTAGTCAAAGACTTTTCATAATCGTGTCTTGTTATGTAAGGTTGTAGGTAGTCATCACCAAGATTGTTCATATCCTCTTCTAACTCCTCGAAATCCTCCAAGTCTTGTCCTCCTATAAAGTTTTCACTTTTAAAAGGGGTTTGGATCTTTTGATCTTCATTCTTAATTTTTTTTGGTGGTTTTGAGGGTTAGGGTTCTTTCTGAACTCCTTTCTAGGGTAATGTTCATTCTTAGCTTGTTCTATTTCCATTCTCGATATCTTGTTTAACAATTCTTTGATGATTATGGACATATCATCCATTTTGTCTTCTGAAGATCTTCCTACTCTAGAGGGTGCTCCTTGCTCCCTATATCTCCTGATTTCTTTGTTTCCCGTATCAAATTTAGCTTTCAGTTTCCCTAATGCCATCATGTTAGATTCAATCTCGAGGGAATCATCTTGCATCTTGGTAAGATCTATTGATCTTCTCTCTCTTAATAATAGGGCGAAGTCAAGGTCAAAAGATCCAGCGAAAGTCACTTTCACTGCAGGTTGTGAGGGCTTGACCTCGGTTGGGATCTTATTGTACAATTTGTTAAATTGTTGTGTAAACTCAAGGACTGATTCAGAGTTTTTCTTTCAAAGAGCTCCAAATTCAGTAAGATAATAAAGATGGTCTTTCTGGTCACCCCATTGTCTGATAGAATCATTTTCAAGCTCATCATATGACGATATAGATCCGGCAGCTAGGCATTGAAACGAGGTTCTTACTTTCCCTTCAAATGTTTGAACCAAGAGTCTGGAGTAAACATCTTCGTGTTCCAATCCAAGAATGTCAGCGAATTGATCGAAAAAATTTATGTGTTCAACTATCGTCAAGTCACCTTCTCCCGTGAACTTAAGTAGGTTTTTCATGTAATTTTCTAGTAAATCATGGAGAGGAACTAGTAGAACCAGAGGAGTATCTTGCAACAACCTTTTCAAATATCTGAAGAGGCAGTTCTTGGTCCCCCACTCCTCCTCCTTTACCACCCATGACAACACCTCCTCTGACCGTAGCCATTGTGGGTTTAATGGTTAAATTCTGGGGGTTGTTAGCATGGGTTTCAAGAAATTGATTATTGAAGGGGAAGAAACTTGAGAAAGAAGAGATTGGGGAATGAAGACTGGTTCCTTCAGAACCACAGGGTGAGAATACAGGAGAATCAATAGAAGTTGAGTCAAGGTATATTTGATAATTGTTTGAGTTTTGAGATGTAGGAAACTGAACTTCGAGAAGGGAGGGACAATGAGTTGCAACAGGAAGTGAGGCAACTCTTCGTTTTCTATCGGTGTGGGAAAAGGATGAGAAAGCTTCGGTCTCAAAAACTGGAAGAACCAGATCTGATTCATGGGGTGTAACTTTATCAATGGAGTATTTCCCATAAAGGGGTGGAATACTCAATTCACCACATTGATCTTCAAAATCAGATTGCATAAACTTAGGTCAAAATTTTTTATTTGTGGATGAGATGGTCTGGCAGAAGTATCTTCTTGATTTTAGAATTTTTTCAGGGTCCGAAAAAGGTGAAATCTGCTTAGTGTCATGATTCCTTCTGGTGTTTCTCTGGTTAAGAGCTATCTTAAACAAAGTGGAGTCACCAAGTGAAAGATAAAGGTATCCTTAGAAGGTTTTCAAACTTTGTTCACTATCAAAGAAAGAAAGCGGCAATGTCGTTCTTCCCAGGGAAAAACCTCGTTTCTCTATTCCCTAACAAGGACGCCAAAAGGATGTTGTTCCTGAGTTTATACCTTAAGGATTTAAAGTATATTGTCAAGGAATATGAAAAGATAGAGGGAGCTAAGGATAGAAAATGTATGATAAAAAGGTGAAGGCTATTGTTGGTTTCTCAATTGTGTCTATTGAAATTCCCTGTTTTCCTGGATACTGATATCTCTCTGAATTGCTGCCAATGAACATTCTAACAGAACCCGGTTATCGACTATTTGTATGTTAGTGTTAAATAAATTTAGAGTGATGCTAGTTTGATCTGAGAGGCCAAGCTCGATATTAGGTTACCTTGCAATTGGTATTGTCATGAAGGATAAAGTAAATAAGGATAAATTAAGTGTTTTATCTTTAGGCTTGTTATCTCTATTTCACAATGTAATGAGAATGATGTCAATACACAAATAAATAGTAGGACTAAATTGTAGGACTTTCCTTGTATCTGATTTAAATTTTAAAGAAAAGAGACATGCAAGATATGTAGAAAAACATAAAGCTATTAGCAAAGTGAGGTGTCAATTTTAGAGGAATCTCACGTTGTAACAAAAGACTACGAAATGAGAAAGATATTAATGAAGCATATGATGTTAAGATCTTAAGAATCTACAGGTCTTGTATCTATTGATAACGGACATAGAGGAAAAACTGTAAATGATTTGAAATAACAAGAATCAAAATTTCCACAGTAGAGGTTATACTAAATTGTAGCTAAGCATTCATCAATTAAACATATGCAAGAAAGATGAGACAACAAGGAAACACATAACCCAAAAGTGACAAGATATGGAATCTTCAATATGCATTTCTATTAATTTAGTGTCTCTTCAAAATTACTTCGTCAAAAATGATTTTCTTTTTGAGAAATTGAAAAAGCCTCATTTTAGTCTTCCTTGCCTATATTTATATAGGGTCATCCCTACTTGATGGTTAACAATCTCCTACTTTTCAGGAGAAAAATAATTACAAAACTGCAACCTTAACCGTTGCACGATTTAATTTTGTTTATCTATCATTCCAACAATATGAGTTTCCAAATGATACTTCATTGTTTAGTCGAATTATCTCCCTCCTTTGATGCTACACATTCAACACATTTCTCCAGAAAATGGACAAAGTTCCTAGGAGGTGTCAGAAGATCCTTAGTCTCAAACAAATAAAACTTTCTTTGTACCTTTGGGAATCGATCTTCAAAACCTTAGTCGGAAAACTTGATCACTTGCAAAATTAAATTGGGTTGTACCAGCCATCTGTCTATTAGGTTGGCATCGATCTCCTTAAATTGTAAAATTTCAATCTGAATCTCCTTCAAACCTTCTTTGCAATCCAACCATTGTTTTTCAATGTTTATCTGCCCCAGAGACTCAAAAAATTCATTTCTTTTGATGCCTAATGCTTTCTTATCCCAAGAATCAAAGATTCCTTCACAATCATCTTTGATTTATTTAACTATCTTCTTTCTCTCAGATATATTTGTTTGCCCTACCTTGAGCATGATATCTCCTTTTATCTGTTCTGTGACAGATAGTTTTGGATTTTTCACCATCTCTTTATTCCCTGAACATGCAACCGCTTTCTGGAAAGTGTTCCTTTCTACTTTATCTTCCTTTTCTAGAAAAATAATATCATCAAGAGATTTTCTTACCTCTCAAAAATAATTCTGGATCATCTCTATTTTGGAGATTAGTCTCCGTTGCTCGGCTTCTATTTTTGTATGCGTTTCTAGCGAGAGGGTCTGGAAAGCCATTAAGTCTATAACCCGGTCTTCAATCAAATTTAACTTAACCTATAATTGTTCTGCATGCTCCTTTTTCTAAGCAACCTGCATCTGACTTGCTTGTATCCTCTGGTTCATTTCGTCCAAGCTTGATTTGAGTGACTGAATTTCTAGCCTTTCAACAACCCTGGCCTGCTCCAAGCTTTTACTCACCTCTTCTTTGATTTTCTTCTTATCGTTCTTTAACTGGTCCCGTAACTGAGCTATTATGTTATTACTCTTTTTTATCCTTGCTCTCATGTTCTCCACATTAAAAAAATTTGTTGTTTCCATCGCTCTCTTGGAACCTGCAATCTCTGTAGTGAAATCCTCCTCCAAATTTTGTCCATCTAGCAAGACACTATGATTTTTTACCATGCCCCCCTCTCTCATATACATCTCTTGTTTCAGGACAACCTTCCTCTTTTTGCTGAAAAAATAATCAAAAGGAGGAATCTCATCTATGGAGACAGGGGTGAGGTCATCAACAAATATGGCTCTCGTCTGTGGGAATCCAAAGGTGTACTGTAAGGGGGTTAAGGAAGCTATGGGAATTCCTATCTCTGTAGATATTTTCCCTTCTACGGCCTTAGGCATATTGACATCAACAACATGTGATGAATGGGGAGTGAGCTTACCGGGCTCCGCAGGTGTCTCGAACTTGCTCTTTGTTTATGTCTCTGGTTTTTTCATCTGTAAGGCGTCTTTATTTTGTGGTGTTTTTTCAGTATCCTATGTGACCTTTCCAGGATTGCCCTTATCCTGTGCTTCGTTCTCGAAGCCTGGAGGAGTACTTTATGGTTCTTAGCAAAGGGTGATTGCTTCTCCTTCCAGTACTTTGGGTAGACCACTCCATCTATGCTTCTAGAAAGTTTGAAAACTAGCTTGCAAGTCGGACGACAGTATCTGCACTCGTTCTAACACCTCTTCATAAGTCTTAGTCCCTTTGAACATGTCATCACAAGGGGACTTCCCATGTTCATAGGCTTTCATATTGAAGAGGGACATGTGTTTCCCTACTAACTGGTAAGGATCGTGCTTCCTGTGTTTGAGGTCTACCAATTTGACCTCCTCCAGTGCTGTTGCTTCAACTTTGGAATGGCCCAAGTTCAGAAGTGAAAATTTTCCAATTTGAACAGGAAAAACAAGCCAATATTTATTTGGAGTTGTCTTCAATTCTATCATGATTTCAGCCATTACTATTTGATAAGCTACCTCCCTGTACACTAGTCTGTTAGGGAGGAATTTTGGGAGTGCATGTGGAGGAATTGAACATCTGAAAACTCTGATGTAGGATAAATTCTCCTCTATAACCTAGTCAACAATTGTCCGAAGGTTCCCTATGACCAACTCTGAAATGCAGGGGGGTGCATAGTTGTATAGAATTTGGTTTACTGGTATTACCATGAAATGACAGATCTCATAGAATGAATCCTTTGTGTTTCCTTCCCAAAGTTTAGAATGATATTGATGAATAGGCTCCGGGTAAGTTGGATTCCAACTCCAATTCATCAAAGGGAAATGAGTTGAGAAGCATATAGCATCCATGATGTATGAGGACATATAAAAGGCTCTTGGTTGGCCTTTTGATTTTGCAGTCTAATATTCCATGACCTCTCTTGCTAAGTTACCAGATAAAATCTTATCCCAATTGAATTTGTAACCTTCTACGGCCTCATGCAAAAGAGGTACCCATTCCGTTGGGAAGTGGGTAGGACTTTTCTTACCAAAAATCCTACATAACATCATCGCCACATAAACCATATACTCGTTTAAAGAAGTCATGGCATAGACACCATGTGTGTCAGCCCTGAATTTTGTTTCATTTCTCCACCAGTCTTTTATTATGATAGGATACATTTGGTCTGACTCAAAACATTCTTTCCTCTGAAAATCACTGATGAAATCTTTATTATAAATATAGTTGGGATTGGGAGATAGTTTATACATCACTTGTATATGTTTTGGTCTGAAGGAGCCGATGACGATCCCTTGGTTGTCCAGAATGCTCCTTGGTTGCAAGTCTTCTCACTCTAAGGCCCAAATGATCATGTCGTTGTAATTCAGGAGTCACGACCATGTAGACACCTTGTGAAGTTCAGACTCCACTATATCCCAGAGTTTGTTGTCGGCATCATGTGGTAAGTTCTTAATTGCATAATCGAGAGTTTCAAAAATCTGCCTTGAGGATTTTATGGAATTGATGGCATGTGGAATTGTATCAAATACAACATCTCTATCAAGACTTGAGACCTCTGCAACTTCCTCATTTTTCTTGGTTGCCTTCTTAGGCGCCATGGTGGTTGTAGTGGACCAGGAATCTGTTTACAGAGAAAAGTGTATAAAACTGGACAAATGTGACTTGCTATAGAGGTAAAGGATAAGAATGAACTTCAACACACAGAACCTTTATTAACCTCTAAATTTGTGTTGCAATGAGCATACTGATACAAGAAATGAAAAATAAATTCTTTAATTGAAATATATGCTTAGAGATACGAATTCAAATCAAAAAATATATGCATTTACCCGTAATTAATATTGTCGTATATCGGCAATTTTGAAACTGAAAACCTAAAAATCATTGCCTTCCTTAATTCCTGAAATGCGAAAAGCAGCTTAGTCATCATTAATCATGTTTTGAGAACATCTTAATCATTCAATCTTAGGGTTTGTTTAAAGAAAACATGATTTTGAATTTCGAAACTTCGGGGATCTTGCCGTAAGGGGATATGTCACAAGTAAACCCTGGATCACGAAATTGCAAATGATTAGGCAAGGCGCTAATCATTCACATTAAAACTTTAATTAATCATGATTAATGGACAATTACTTTTTAATTTTTTTACTTTTAGGAAAATCAAGGATTGGGAATTCGAAGGAAAAGAGTTTGAAAACGCTTTAGTAGAGAGAAACCCGAATCACAAAAGACTAAGGGAGAGATAATTGTGTTTAGGGATTTGATTAATTATGGATTAAAGAGTGCTTTGTGGTAAGCAACAGAAAAAGTAACGTTCATTTTTTCCCCTTTTTACTTTATTTTTCTGAAAACTTGGAAATGGCTTCAGGATTTTAGCACTGGGAAAAAGGGACGGTTGAAGATCACACCTCGAGAAGAATCGAATCTTGAAACCCGAAAAGGAATGGGTGATTATGACTTCTTCCTATTTTGGACTAAGGGTGGCTTCACGACTCAGAAAAAAATGAAGCTTCAGTTTTAATGGGTGGAAAAATTTAACTTTGTGTCAACAGCTTCTTGCACCATGGAATTTATTTTAATTGATGATTGATTAAATTGTGTGTCTGGAATTAAGTAGAATTGTACCTCGACTTTTGTCATTGCTAGATAGATTTATTATTCAGTTATCTTGCACCATGAAATTTGTGTTACATACGTTTGTTTTTAGATGTTATCTCGTCTTGATGATCATCAATGATGTCTTTAGCTTAGTCATTCCATATTTTGTATGTGATGAGGTTTACTTAAGTATCTCCATGGTTAATTTATTTTAGAATTGATGGAGTGAAGTTTTAGATGATCGTTGATGTTGTTGTTTAACTTAGTTGGCTTGGATTGTTTGTGTTGGGTGGGATGTAGAAACCTCCTTGTTCCTCAGAACATTCGCCATCCTTGACTAGAAAATATCAAATTGCAGACCTCTGTGGCTTTATCATTTTTTTTCAGTTGTGCAATCCTGACCCTGCAAATCTTTCGCCAAACAATACATTTTTCATTTGACCAAACAATATCAAATTTGGGGCATGACTATAAAATCTTGAGCATGTTATCTCATCCCTCAAGTGGTCTGGAGGACATATGGAGACCAAAACATTTAATAATTCTGAATTGACCAACTTAGATCTAGTTTTATGACTAAAATTGTAAATAAGGCTTAGTAAACTTTATAATTCATCAAAAATATAGTTCCTTATTTGAATGGACCATGAAAGTAAGCTAAACCAAATGATTCCAGAATCCTAGATATTCATAAATATGTGTACTTTCAATGAAAAATAAAAAATTATGGTATGTATGTCACTTGTTTAAAGAAATCATAGTGGTATGCCATCTTCAATTATTCGTTCATGATATTCACTTTATATCCTTTTCATTGAAATACTTTGCAACTAGTCATAAGCCTCCTTTTCACTTAAAATTTGCCTTTATCATGAGGACATGCTTAAATCATTCTCAAGATGTGAACTTGTTTTTGGATTCATCATTATTAAAATTTGGCTTACATATTTACATTCTAACATCATTTCTATATAAATATCATATTTATAAATTCTATTTATAAATATCTTATTCCTGGACTCCAGGCACAATGTGGAACATGCAACATCTCCTTTTATCCATGTCTTCTTTCACCCATAAATATCCATATCCACTTAATGCCTTAGCCATTTTTGAACCTTTGCATGACATTGTAAAAGACCTTCAATTGAGGTATGGATGAAGGGTTTAAGGCCATTACACTTGAAAAACTATTGACCTTTTCTTGTTGAACCCAATCTTTTGGTTAGAGTGAAATTGGAGACATTACCTAAACTCATTTATCATGAAATGGTAAAAAATAATTTGCAAAGGAGGTAAACTAGCTACAAAGACAACAACACTATGAAAATAGTGGTCTTGCTTGGGTCATATATAAGGTGGATTTGTCTTGTGTACATCATAATGATTGCATTGTATATAATACAATATCTACCACACCAAAGTATGATGTCGTCTCTATCATGTGGTGGGATAATGGAAATGGTGATCAATTGCTTCATTTTATATAGATAGTCATTTTATTTAAGTGATTGGTACTTCGAATTGTTGTAAGTAGGAATTATACTTCATGGTTATCTTTCATTTTTGGCTAAATATTCATTAAACTTATATGTACAAGTTTATAATTGAGTGGGATATGAGACTGTTTATATGAAACTATATAAACCCTTTAAACCTAGACATAAATTATAATTGAGGTCTAGTTATATATGTGCGGAATTGTGCTTTTAAATAAAGAAGTACATGACAAACATTTCATTAAAACTCACCTTACTCAAATGAACATGGTATTGAAAACCAAACAATATCAAATTTGGGGCATGACTAGAAAATCTTGAGCATGTTATCTCATCCTTCAAGTGGTCTGGAGGACATATGGAGACCAAAATATTTAATAATTTTGAATTGACCAACTTAGATCTAGTTTTATGAATAAAATTGTAAATAAGGCTCAGTAAACTTTATAATTCATCAAAAATATAGTTCCTTATTTGAATGGACCATGAAAGTAAACTAAACCAAGTATTTCCAGAATTCTAGATATTCATAAATATGTGTACTTTCAATGCAAAATAAAAAATTATGGTATGTATGTCACTTGTTCAAATAAATCATAGTTGTATGCCATCTTCAATTATTCGTTCATGATCGACTTTGGACATTTTCCATTTTCAATTTTTTTTTTTTTTCTTGATTGAACTTCTATTAACTTTATGCACGTTGCACATACCAAATGACTATATTGACAACTTATGACATCCGATTGATAGTCTTGAAAGTGAACATGACTATCGATTTGATGGCTTTCCTGAAAAAAATAGTTTTTCAGCACGATGGATCCTCTTTCATATATAAAACCGTTATCATCAAAATCTTCTAATAACCTTGTCTTTTGTTCTGTGCATCACATCAAATACTATTTCATACAGGTGCAACCGCAACAAAGACATCTCCTGCAAATAATTCAATATGTTCAAACAAGTAGTTCATGTTAGATTAGCACACATGAACGTGACATTAAAATCATATACTATATATATAAATTTTATATATACAGCTTACAAGTACATATACAAGTAGTTTAAATATTTAAGAAATATATTTTCAAACAATTGAAACATAAAGATTACCTTCTCTAACAAGATAAAAAACTATATCGTCATCAACTGACACTATAGTTTCATTTGATTCCATCTCCTCTGAGATTCAAGTGGAATTTTCCCTTTTATATTAAGTTTGATATGTCTCCAAGATTTAACATCTTCTACATTTTCATTTTCACAAATCTCTATGGATTTTGTGTCCTCTATGCAAACCGAACAAAAACAAGATTCATTTCTTTTATCAAATGCAAACACATTTTGATAGAGTTTTGTTTTAACTGAATGCATTTTTTGTGTCCCATTTATACTGGCTTCATATGGGATTGATCTATTTACATCTTGGATTCCAACATACCAAAAAAGCCTGCACAAGAGAAAAACTTGTTAACTTGAAATATATCAAGAAAATGATTGAAGATCATATAAATTTGAACACGTGAATAAAAATATCCTATGTACATGTATAACATGTATATATACACACTTGCGCACATCCCTTGACAGATTATTTTCATGGCTTAGCACCAGTTTGCACCATTCAACAACTTGATCAATGGATTCAAATAGATTGGCACGAGGGTTCATCTAATACCTTCAAATTTCTCGTTTTACACATGCCCCTGCACCGTCGTGCCCTCATTTTCCATGATCCATTTCAAAAAAAAATCAACAATCTGTAATGTTTGATTACTTATGAAGATTGCACAACCAATAGAATGATCGTGAATATTTGAACCGAATCACACATCCATCTGACCATATCCAATGTCAATCAAATTTGATCCCGCGTTCTTCCAATGAATTATAAAATTTATCAAAACAATGTTGTACATAATGTGTATCGTGTGCTCGATCACTTATATAAAAGTGATATTCTTTAATAACATGTTGATTTTCATTGGTTTTTTCTATGTTATCAAAACTCCATTGAGCATATCTATATAGAACGTGGACAAATATAGTGATTTGATCAGAATTCTCTTCAAAAAAACTACAAACAGAAATTGTCCCTGGTGGAAACAGTTCACGAGATTGTTTGAATTGTAGGTCTTTCCATTGAGCTCTATGTGAATGCTTGGTGTATTTATAAATTTCTTCCTCAAACTTCTTCAAAAAATCTATCACACATATTTTATCTACTTTCAAATCAATCCTTTTGGAAATAACATTTGAAGAACGTGGAGTCATGTTGCTGATATATTCATATCTCTTTCAATTAACTATTATATTAGAAAATAATTGATCATTCATATCAATAGGATACTTTGAGTGAAACAAACTTAGATTTCCACTTGTTTGTGTGTGTGTATATATATATATATATATATATATATATATATATATATATATATATAGTGATTGAGAAAGAAGGGAGGGTGGAAAATAAATAAAGTGTGGGTTTCATTTGAAAAGGTGGGGAAAGTATGAGGGGTCTATTCTTCCTTCTACTTCCCTCTCCCACAACTATTTAATAACATTGACTATAAAATGACAATTATAATATATAATAATAAATATAATA
>JZKD02S0103474.1:806555-825593 GCA_000966675.3 Picea glauca
TAATCATTTTATTAGACAATTGAAAATGATTAGATCTTGAAAACTGCATACCATAATCAACTCAAACTTGGATGAATTCTCAACCACTTGTTCAAAGATGTTTTTTGTATTTTCACATCATCTAGACATAAAGAATTACAATTGAAATCATTACTTAAGAAAATGGTATAGTTTGGTTGGTTCCTGTTTTAATATTATATATATAAATTATGTTATGTCCTCATCCAAGCATATATAATTATGGTTGGAATCATTAGTAAGATAATAGCTTTGATTCATGTTCTTTTATTTATATATAACATACTTGTATTAATGTTGTTTCTATATTATAATATTCATTTTTAAATATTTTATAATATTTATTAGAAATTTAATAAAAACTCTTATAGAGGGAAAAGATGATCTAAACATTGTATTTCTCGTATGTGAATAATACAGATATATTTTTACAAATTTTATATGTGACAATTCATACATGTTTCCTTGTAGAAAAAAAAGGGAGAGATAATAGAGGAAAAGAGGAGCAATGCAGCATATAAAATAACCACATATAAAATAACTATTGATAATGGAAAATAAATAAGTATTAAATAAATGATAATATTTATATGACAAATTTAGTTACACTAACATTGAAGGCTTTCCCTTTGACCTATCCATCCTCCTTTGAACAATTATTTCTAACCTTCCAAGCCCTATAAATTGGTTAGCAAATCCCTCCTATATAAAAATGCATTATTGGTATATAAATTTAATTGAATATAACTTGGTTAGAAAATCCCTCCTATATAAAAATGTATAAAAATGCATAATTGATCTGTAAATTTAATTGAACTATTTTTTAGATATATTCTGGTGGGTCAGTTGGGCTAGTTTATGGGACCTAATAATCTTTATATAAACCATATAAACTAATAGTACCTAGTAAATATATTTTAATTAGAAATAATTTATAACCATGGATCATGTTTGGGTATGTATTCCCTTCTTCTCACTAATCTTTTGGGATGACCAAATTGCAACAAAGATAGTGAAAAGATGGAAAAGATAGTGAAAAGATGGCAAAGATACACAAACATTGCACCAAAGACAGTGAAAAGATAAAGAAAAGATAGTGAACATCTAAGGAAAATACATAGACAATTAGAGCCAAGATAATACATAGATTTGAAAATCCCTACCCAAAACTGTAAAAAATTGGATATGGACAATTAAATCCATGTATAGAAATGGATTATAAACAAAATCAATTGAAATTTTATTATGTAAAAAATATGGATTCCAAAAACTAGTTTTTGAAAAACAAAAACAATAACATGTTTCAAGTAATAAATTGTACCTTCTGGGTAAAAAAGGAAAAGTCACCAAAACCAATAAATCAAGGATGATTAACAAAAACTCCACCATGACCTGATAAATCCTAAAAAAACATGGAATTCCATTAACCTCAAGGTCACTTTCAGAACCAAGAATCTAACTCCACAATTCCAAGAATTGACCACATATATATTATATCCTAAAGGAAGACCCCAAGAATCCAAGTAAAAAGGAAGCCAAGATTGAAGCGAAATAAGAATGAAATGAATCCAATATTATAAGACGAAAAAGGTTTGTAATGTCCCTAATGAGAATATGCTAGGAAAATAATGGTTTGATGTCCAATATGTAGTTCTTTTTATGTTCTTCTCCAAACACATATTTTGTTAAACACATATTTTATTAAGATGATTTTATTAAGCTGATTGAAGACTTTCTACAAACATTTTTCTCTTAACCCATAGATATAAATTTAGAGAAACATGTTGTATTCAATCTAAATACACGAGAAAATAGAAGAGATTATAATATGGCACTTTATTCATAATGGAATCTGGAACACAACAATAATAGATCTCTAATGGATGCTATATCAAATTCAACAATAAGCACTACAAAATCAAGACAAAACCTGGAATAATGCCATAGACTCCTCAAGAGATGATGTGTCCTCCTTTGTATTGTGTAACCCTCACTAGTGTGGTATTGATCTTCTCCTCAAACACCTACTACAACAATCTGATCGCCTAAGTAGCTTTGAAACTTCAAATTGCATAGGTCCTTTTAGGATGAATCTAGGACTCACGAGACCCCCTATACTCAATCCACGGGGATGTCCCTTGTCATTATTTCCCCAAAACCCTCCTAGTACCTACAAAATATCAATACAATGTCCTCCAAAAAATTCCACAAATCTCCTGCACAAGATGATATTCATCCAAAATGGAACAAACCAAAAATCGAAGCTCCAATAAAGACCATGTATGGATCCTCCTCCATTTTTAGCTAGGGTGGATATTACACCACCAAAACTGAACTGCAATGGTGGAAGGGTTTTTCTAAACTCTAAAAAAACAATGGCTCCAAGAGCACTCCAAAGAGATTAATCAAAATACATGATGCTACCCCTACTTTTATTCTTCTTCCCTATCTTCGAGAACTTACTCCCTTTTGACTAAATCAAATATGACTTCTAGAAATTTCCCCCTTTTGACTAAATCAAATTTGATTTCTAGAAATTTCCCCCTTTTGACTAAATCAAATATGACTTCTAGAAATTTCCCCCTTTTAACTAAGTCAATTTCAACGAAATCAAATATGACCCTTATCCCCCTTTTACTTTCACTTTAAGATTAAAAGTCATTTAATAATGGTTTTAAATAATTTATTAACCTAAAGTTACTTTATTTCGTTAATGTCACTTTAAATACATAACATCTCCTAACTAAGTGACATTAAATAATCCTTTTTGACTTCTTTTTTCTTCACCAATGAACCACGTAAATCATTTCCACTCCTGAACAAGGGAATCCAAAAATGGAGACGTAACAAAGTTATATAAAATAAGGCTTTAAGCATTCAAGTGACCACCCACCAAGTGTTATCATTTCCACTCCTGAACAAGGAAATCCAAAAATGGAGACGTAACAAAGTTATATAAAATAAGGCTTTAAGCATTCAAGTGACCACCCACCAAGTGTTATCATCGTGGTGTGGACCAAAATCAAAATCAACATAAGAAATGAATAACATTTAATCGAAATGTATAAGATTAGGATTAGTTATTAAAAATAATAAGGTGGTGTGGGCCAAGATCAAAATCAAGATAAAAAATGAAAAGCATTCCATGGAAAGGTAGAGGACTATAATTAATTATTAAAAAGAATAAAGTTAGATAGTTATGAAAAGCATTTCGTGGAAAGGTACAGGACTAGGATCAATTATTGAAAATAAAAGTTGGTTAGTTCATCAAATATCAAAGACCAACCCTTAGTACTTTACAAAGAAACAAAGCTAAGGTAGAGGACTAGGATCAATTATTAAAAATAATAAAGTTGGTTAGTTCATCAAATATCAAAGACCAACCCTTAGTACTTTACAAAGAAACAAAGCTACCTCATAAAGCTTTTATAACAATTAACGATTCAGTTTAGAAAATTCCATTTTCAATTTAAGATGCATGGGCCTTTAAAAGGGTTAGCTTCTACAAAGAAAAGAAAATAAAATGTTGGTTGTACATTCAACCATCATTACGAAACATTCCGATTCATAACAAATACGTAATAAGTGATCTCAACCTCCTTTTAAACTAAAAGGATCGAAGGAAGACTTAATAGTTAGTGACCCCTACCAAGGATAACATCTCCTGATGGGATCAATGGATGTCATACTCAAAAAGAGAAAATACACATCGAAAAATAAGAGACATGGTCCGAGATTCATAATTGAATAAATTCTCAATAAAAATTTCTTTTTCGAAGAAGATTTACTGCTCTATATCTAATCATGGGCCAATCCTTTTAGATAGTAAGAATGCAAGAGACGAGGGGGCCATGCCATTTAGGTTTGAGGTTGAAGGATTTGGAAACTCAAATCGTTGATCTAGGAGTAAAAATCAAAAGACTCGAATATAAAAAATAAGATCTTGGGTTAAATCAAATTTATGAAATCCTCAACCCGAAGGACTATTTGATAAGAAAAATTAAGTGAAAATCAATCTGAATTTGGAAATGTCAGAAACAACAAAAACCTAAGACTAAAGAAACAGAAAAGCAGGCTATAAGCTTAGCAAAGCAAGCAATGAAGAGGAAACATAGTAGAAGCTTAAGTCCGGAGTTTTAKYCATAATAAGAACATGAAATATTTTCATACYAAGGAAATTGCATACACAAGTCTCGYTCGACAAGATGCATACACAATGYTGTGGTGTGTATGTTGTAATTGAATGAAAAAAAAMCTRAGGCCTTAAGGACCCTAAAATGCCCTAAAACAGTGCATTGTTACATCTTATTTTAATTGTAGAGGGCTTTGAACTAATTATTTCCTTGAGCTGCTGGGAACTATTGTTGTGCAATGTATGCTTCAAAGTGTTTTATTAGTTTGTACATAGTCTAATAACATGAAATCTTTTCACGGCAAGGAAAATGCATACACAATTTTCTGTTGAGAAAATGCATAAACAATGTTGTAATTGGATTAAAAACCAAAAAACAGACGCCTTAAGCACCCTAGAATGTTTTGAAAACCAATGCATTATTGAATGAAACTTATAGCTACATAGAACATCTTATTCTAATTTTAAAATTCAAATGCATAGCAGAGAGCTCTGAACTAATCGTTTCCTTGAATTGTTAGCCTTAACTCGATTCTAAAATATGCGGAATAAAAAATCTTTAAAAGAATCGAAATTTAGATGCCAAATGGATCATACCTTCGGCCATTGATGCTGCTTGAGTTTGACTAATTGCTATAGAACTTTTCCCAGTTCCACACTAGTTTTTCTTTCAGTATGGCACTTCCAAGGTCTGCTCACTCTGATTGATGGTGTAAGACTGAAGGGAAGTTGAATGAATTAAGCAAGCTTGGGGACCAAACAAAATTCTTTATAGCCAAGCTTCCATCAAGATTTTGTTGGCTATGTGTTAACTGTTCCACATATCTAGGTAGAGAACCGTATGGAGTAATGGACCATTCCAGAAGCTCCCAACAAAAAAATAGTTACATCCTGTTGGTTTTCGAATGAGCTGTGGTAGTTGAATACAGTTCCAGTTGGTTTTGGCGGTTCAATACGGTTAAGGGGAATATGGTTCTGGTTGGTTGGTTTCTGAATGAGCTTCGACGGTTCAATACGGTTAAGGGAGCTTACATTCTCCCACTGGGTTCATACTTCCAATCTTACTGTCTCATCTTAAAACCTATTGATAATCTGTATTAAGTAATAGATACATAAATCATGGCGATAAGTCCTCTTATGACGAGTGTTATCTTCCATGTATTACTATGTATTTATTTCTTTTATAATTTATGTGGCAACAATTTCTTAATGAATAAACGTTATGTTTATTCTTGGTCCTATACAGATGAATTCTCTCAAATCAAATTAAAGTGCACATAAATATGAGGAAAACATCACGATAATTAAGAATTTCATTAAAATAACATTGTCCATACAATGAACGTAACAATCAACTAGTAATGCCCCAGTTTTCAAAGCTCAAGATAGCAGTCGCACGAGCGCTGGTTTTTAACCTAGCCATTTCCTGAACACATCCATGGCCACCCAGGAGGGCGGGGAACCCCACGTTCCTCCCCCTCACTCCATTGCATTTCGAAATCTGCTGGCTAAACAAGGCAAGAAAACAACAGCTGCGGCACCCCCAAGCTTCATGAAACGTTTAGATTCGATCCCTGAAATCGTTCTGCCCCCAGATCAGCCAATGAGAGTTGCAGTCTCGTTAGCTGAGTGAGGATTGGTGGGTCAGTTCATGGGGCTTCGGCCCTCCACCAAAACCACTGACAACTGGATACCGAGAAATTGGAGACCCCTAATCTAGAACAGCGTAACCTACTACGTAGTTGGCAGAGGTTATTACATCTTTGAGTTCATCTCACAGGCTGATCGCGATTTGATCTTTAGGAACGGGCCATATTTCATGGGCCCCCAAGGCATCTACCTGAACCGATGGCACCCAAGTTTTGATCCGGAGTTGGAGGTCCCAAAAGAAGTCCTGGTCTGGGTGAGGCTTCCAAACCTCCCAATCCATTGCTGGAACAGCCCCTCGCTCCAGGCAATCGGCAATGGTCTCGGGAACTAAATTGATAAGGCGGATCCAAAAGATCAGTATTCGTGTGCCCGCATCTGCGTAGAGGCAAACCTGGAGGTAGGTCTCCCGGAAGCGGTCAAGATCAAAGTAGGGGATTGGCAACACTTTCAAAAACTAGACTATGAACAAATGTCGTTCAAGTATCGGGGTTGCCATGAATATAGACACTTTCAAAGAAATTGTCCCAAAGAGCTAAGCACTACCAAAGACATAGGTGAAGGATGGCAACAGGTTGGTAAGACAAAATATTCCTCAAGGGCAAAGGGCCCAAGACCCGGAGGCTTGGATCGGGCGCCTCAAGAAAATTTGGGTCACAACCAAGAAGCACGGGACAGCAATAAGGTAGCTGCTACTGAGAATACAATGGGAACCTCAGTAGGGGTTACGGACCCAAGTCCAGAGGACCAGGAGCCACAACGCATAACCTCGGATCCAGTGGGAAATTCGACGCAAGAGGAAAGGGACGGTCAAGCGCACGAGTCTAGAGAACCAATGGAAGTGGATGCAAGGGAAGAGGGCGAGATTCATTCAGAAAGAAGCAGCGAGGAATACAAAAACATAGAACTCACCCCGTAGAAGCAAAGAAGAGGGAGGAAATCCAAAATAGCAGAGAGGGAAAAAGAGACTTACAAGGATGTATTGAACGGGGCGTAGCCAACCCTAAAGCAGGTCATAAAATTCATACAGACCAGGAAGAAATCCAAGGCCTTCCAGGATGGCCATCAAACCCCCTCAGGTAATCAATGAAGCTGGTGTCTTGGAATTACAGAGATTTCGGAAGCACGCCCAAGGAGGAAGCGATGAAAGATATTATCAAGGCCACTAAAGTCGAGATCCTGCTAATCCAAGAAACCAAGATGGAGGGACGTGACTTCCTCCAGAAAGTCAAAGCAAGATGGAACGCAAGCAGTGGTATCGATGAAAGTGCCAGAGGGGCATCAAGTGGCCTTGGCATGGTCTGGAACTCCAAAAAATATGACCTACGCAAATATGAAATCTGCAAACACTAGATATACACCAGTCTGGTCTAACTAGACACCGAAAGACAAGTAAGTATTTTTAATCTATATGTTCCTATTTTGGCTGAAGAAAAACTCTCTTGCTAGGATTCCTTAAGAGAGTTTATCCAAGACAACGTTTTGGACAATATCATCCTGGGGGGTGATCTGAACCTCACCCTTTCGGCCTCCGAGAGAAAGGGGAGCTCAAGAGTTAGGGATCAAGAAAGGGAATGGGTCGAGGACATAATGTCTCTCTGGGAGCTGGAGGATATAAAGCCAGCAAGAGGAAAGTTCACTTGGTCAAACAAGAGGGTGGGGCCAGGGCATATTGTAGCAAGGTTGGACAGATTCCTTGTCCAAAGCTCCTTCCTCGTCTTAGGGTTAAGTATAGACTCTGCTATCCTCCCTCACAGCGTGTCAGACCATAAGCCAATCTCGTTAAGTCTGCCCTCTGATTTTAATCTGGGGCCAATCCCCTTTCACTTCAACCCAAGGTGGATCCAACAAGAAGGCTACACGGCCCTGGTAACCAGAATTTGGAACGAATCCGTTTTAGGCTCTCCTTTTTACGTTTGGGAAGAAAAAATCTGTAAATTAAAGAGGGCATTGAAAGCATGGGCCAAAACTTTGCCAAACCCCATCTCCAAATGCCTATAAGCGCAGCAACACTTAGAGGCATACCAGCTGGAAATTGAAAAGGTAGAACCCTCAGAAGAATCGTTGCAACAAGAGGCAAAGCTGCAGAAAGAATGGCACCAAGCCTACAGAGAAGAAGAGAAACATTGGAAGCAGAAATCGAGATGCCTCTGGCTCGAAGCAGGGGACAAGAATACCGCCTACTTCCACAAGCAAGAAGAGGCCAGGAAGCAGTTCAAAACGGTGACAGAAATTCACTCCCAAGGTCAGCCTATTACGGACTTCGAAGGCATCAAAGAAGCAGCGGTGCAAACTTTTGAAGCACTCTATATGGAGACCCATACAGAGGCAAGAGATCCAACCTCCTATCCTTTGAATCTGATCCTGTCAAAAATCCAAGAAGAGGTTAACAACAATTTAACAAGGGTAATAGACCAACATGAAATAAAAGAGGCCCTGGATCAATTGCATCCGGATAAAGCCCCCGGTCCTGATGGGTACACGGCCAGATTCTTCCAGCATGGGTGGAATATAATTAAGTCTGATCTCACGAAGCTCATTAAAAAATCCCAAGCTTGTGCCAAAATTAGAGGAGGCACGAATTCTTCGTTCTTAGCTTTACTGCCAAAGGAAAAAGGAGCGGCCAGCTTCGATAGATTTCGACCGATCTCCTTATGCAACACCAGCTATAAGATTCTTACCAAGCTGATAGCAAACAGACTTCAAGGCGTTCTCCCTGCCATCATCCCAGAGAACCAAGGAGGATTTATAAAAGGAAGAAGCATAACGGACAATATCATTCTCGTTCAAGAAGCACTTCATTCAAGCCTACAACGGAAAGATAAAGGTATGATTGACAAACTCGATCTTTCAAATGCTTTCGATAGAGTAAAGCACACTTTTTTGTTTCAAGTAATGGAATGCTTTGGGTTTGCGCCCTCCTTCATAAGCTGGATTAAGGCATGCATCTCAGGACCGTGGATAGCTTCTCTGGTCAATGGAAGAGCCACAAGGTTTTTCCAAGCCTCAAGAGGTCTCCGGCAAGGATGCCCTCTATCCCCTCTTCTGTATGCTATTCAGGCCTCTGTACTAAGTCTTCAATTAGAGTTTGGGCAGCTTCAGCAAAACCTTTCCAGACTGTGTATCGCAAAAAGGGTCAAGGACATAAATCACGCTCAGTATGTGGATGATACGTTGCTCCTGGGAGGCGCAAGTGCAACAGTTGAAAAAAAATTCAACAAGGAACTAGACGTGTTCACAAACATTTCTGGTAGTGTAATCAATATAGCCAAGAGTAAAATCTAAGGCTGGAATGTAAATCCAAGAGAAATGCATGAGATATCGGGCATCCTTGGGATCACCAGAAGCACTAGCTGGGAATATTTCACTTATTTAGGAGTCCCTATTACTAAGACTAGATCCAAAATAGCAAGCTGGAATAAAATTATAGAAAAAATCAAAAACATGATTCAGTCCTGGGGTGCCAATTGGTTAAATTTGGCAGGAAAACTAGTCCTCATCAAAGCAACCCTTTCCAGCATTTCAATTTATCAAAGCGCCCTTCTCTTAGCGCCAAGAACAGTTATCCATAAAGTTGAGGTGATTATAAGACACTTCCTCTGGTAAGGAGGAAAGCAAACAGGTCGCAGACTTCATTTGGTAAAATGGGGAAAACTTACTAAATCATATCCAGAAGGGGGCCTTCAAATAAAAGACATGCAGAGGCAAAATCTGGCTCTAGGAGCCAAAATCCTTTGGAACCTCATCACAGGATCAATCAACTGGAGAAAGCGAGCCCTCTGGAGGAAGTATTTCCGAGGGCCTAGAAATAAATGTTTAAGTCGCCCCATTAGAGCAGCGAAAAAATCACCAATATTCAATTTATGTCAGAAAGCGCTACCAGTTTTTCTTCCACATACTACTTGGATCCCGGGGAATGGGCAAAGCATCAACATTTGGGAAGACTCGGTTCTTGGAGGAGCAGCAATCTCAACTGGGCTGGAGCTAAGGAATCTAAAAGACTGGATGCACGTCAATAATATCCACAGCCTCTAGGATATCTCGGCATGCCAACATGATGAAACTCAGTGTTGGTCCGGGTGGGAGATCGCTTCACTGCCCCAGGACCTAGAAGCAGAGTGGAGTTGTCTCAAGGACGCATTACAAGGAAGGAATCCTCTCAGGAAGACAAAGAAAGACAAGATAGGCTGGGGTCCCAATGCGGGAATCTACACCTCAGCTAAGGGATATCGCCTGCTTGTCCCAAGCAATCAAGAACAGCAGGACTCGGTGGCCTGGAAGGCAATATGGGTAGTTAAAACCCTCCCAAAAGTGGACTTATTCATCTGGACAGTAGCTCAAAATGGAGTTCTCTCAGGAGACAATCTCAGGAAAAAAGGTTGGACAGGGCCAACAAGATTCCCTCTTTGTTGTCATGCCGAGGAGACAACAATTCATTTGCTGTTGAGTTTCCCCTTTGCCTCAGAAGTCTGGAATCTTACTCTTGGTTTAGATGCTCTGCTCCCCTCCATTCCACAGGACTTTCATCTTTTGTTCACAAATTGGCCAGCCCTGTGCCCTTTCAGGACATCAAACCAAGGCCATCTCACAACGACTTGGAAAGCTCTGCCGAAGTTCATCCTCTGGAAGCTATGGTTGGAAAGGAACCACCGGGTCTTCAGAGAAGAGAAAAGAACTCCAGCACGGGTAGCCGTCAAAATCAAAAGCCTCTTCAGTGAGAGCACGTGCTACTTCATAAAGACCTCCAATTCGAAGGCCTTGGGCACTGAAGAAGGATAGTAGATCCGCCAACTCGGGCTTCAGACCATAACCCCCAGAGGCCCTTCATCCACCTCGCCATGCAATTGAGAAATGAGATTGGACAAAGATGAACTGGAGGAATGGACATAGTCCCTAAACACCTGTATTCTTTCATTTGATGGTGCGTCTAAGGGAAACCCAGGGGAAGCTGGGGGAGGAGGAGTAATAAGGGACCCTGCTGGGAACTTAATCGCCAGGTATGCCTGGGGCCTTGGAACTGAATCAAATAATAAAGCCGAAGCTCTCGCCCTCTGGCAGGGTCTGACCCAAGCCATCTCCTTAGGAATTCGGAACTTAACCGTGATTGGGGACTCAAGGTTCCTAATTCAGGCTTTAAATCAAAACACCAGGATTTCGGACGGGCAGCTAATGCACATCATTGAAAAAATTCAACTTCTTAAGCAAAGGTTCCATGCAATTCGCTGGTTCCATGTTCTACGGGGAAATAACACCCAGGCGGACGAGGAGGCCAACAAAGGAGTCCGTTTGGGGAAAAACATTTTGATCCTTAATGGAGTTACAAAGGACTGGGGCATCCCGTAACGGAAGCATATCATGAGAAACCACAGGTGCGCGGTTGTTAAAGAGGCCAGTTCAGACAAAAGGACAGTGAAATCTATGAATGACAGGGCGATCTTTAGAACGGGTAGGCGCTCCATAAGGTTAGTAGCTAGTCATCATTCCAAAATCATCCACCTGCGTAGAGAATCTAGCACGAAAAGGATAGCGCAGGGATACAAAAGCATGAGCACGGGAAGGTGGAGATCAAAGGAAGGCAGTCTGCGTGTAGAAGAGCCAAGCCAAGACAGAATCTCGACAACAAGTAAAGGGTTTCAGGAGCACGCGATGGCTTCTAGTTAGGGCCCAAAGTCAACGGTGGATGCAAGACTTAGGGCACTGGAAGAGAAGTTCGAAAATCTGCAAGTGCTCATGGACAACCTGAACGAATTCCTTCACAATCTGGATAGTGAGGCTGGAAGAAGGATGGATTCCCTCGAGAATGATATCATCTACACAGGCTCCGGCCTGAGTGAAGAGATCTGGAAGCTCAGGAAGGAGCTGGGCAAGCTGAATCAAGATCACGAGGAAAGAATGAAGAATCTTGAACATCAAATGGAACAACTCAACAAGGATCACGCAGAAGGGAAAATGTAGTCCAAAGGGAAAGGGAAGGAGTAGCTCGGCAACATTCCTCTTTAATCATCTGGGGCAAGTTAGGAGCATTATCAAAATAGTTGTGTTGCAGACAGGTCTGGCTTCCAAGTGGCATGTAATAGTTAATATGGCTAGAAGTAATCTTCAACTAGTCTAGCGGTAGTTCTACTTTGTAACAGCATTAGCGATTTTCCGCAATCTATAATAAAGGCCCCATTACTCGCTTCTGTAAAAAAAAAAAAACATTGTCCATACAATGAGAAACTACATAATGGAACCAAGTCCCATATTCATTACATGCTCCTTGAATTTAAACGGTGGTATGCCCTTAGTCAAACAATCAACGATCATCAACTCAGTGTTGATGTGCTCAATGACCACTTTATTTTCTTTAACACGTTCCCTTATGGCTAAATACTTAATGTCGATGTTTTTATTTCAACTCCCACTTTTGTTGTTTTTAGCCATAAAAACAACAGCTGAATTGTCACAATATATTCTCAATGTTTTGGAGATAGAATCCATAATTCTAAGCCTAGAAATGAAACTCTTAAGCCATACACCATGTAAAGTAGCCTCAAAACAAGAGACAAACTCGACTTCCATAGTGGAAGTGGAAATCAAGGTTTGCTTGGAACTCCTCCATGATACAACTCCACCAGTCATCATAAAAGTGTATCCCGATGTTGATTTGCGTGAATCAACACATCCAGCAAAGTCAAAATCTGAGTAGCCAATTGCTTCCAAATTGTCTGTCCGTCTATACATAAGCATGTAGTTTTTGGTTCCTTGAAGGTACCTCATTACTTTCTTTGTAGCTCTCCATTGGTCTATACCTGGATTACTCTGATATCATCCCAACATTCCCACAACAAATGCAATGTCAGGTCTTGTGCAGACTTGAACATACATTAGGCTTCCGACAACAGAATCATATGGAATGTTCTTCATTTGTTCCCTTTCAAAGTCATTCTTCGGGCACTGGTTCAAATTGAACCTATCACCCTTCACAATGGGAGCTATACTTGGTGAACAATCCATCATCCAAAATCTCTCTAAAATTTTATTAATATAGGTTTCTTGAGATAGACCCAAGATGCCTCGAAATCTGTCTCTATGGATCTTAATGCCAATGACATAAGATGCCTCACCCATATCCTTCATATCAAAATTTTTAGAGAGGAATTCTTTCACCTCATGCAACAAACCCTTATCATTGGTTGCTAGCAAAATGTCATCCACATATAAAACAAGAAAACAAATTTTACTCCCACTAACTTTCACATATATACATTGATCCATAATGTTTTCTACAAAAACGAAAGAAGAAATTACATTATGTAATTTCAAATACCATTGGAGGTATGCTTGTTTTAAATCGTATAAGGATTTCTTGAATTTGAAAACCAATTGCTCACCATCACTAGAGGGGAATCCTTCAGGTTGTTTCATGTAAACCTCCTCCTCTAGATCTCCATTGAGAAATGTCGTTTTCACATCCATTTTTTGCAACTCCAAGTCGAAATGGGCTAATAATGCCATAATTACATGCAAGGAATCTTTCTTAGATACAGGAGAGAAAGTCTCTGTGTAGTAGATTCCTTCTTTCTGAGTGAATCCTTTAGCAACAAGTCTTGCCTTGTATCTCTCAATGTTTCCCAATGAGTCTTTCTTTGTCTTAAAGACCCATTTACATCCAATGGCTTTTGCACCATTAGGCAACTCAACAAGATCCCAGACTTCGTTACTCTTTATAGAATTCATCTCTTCCTTCATGGCATCGTACCATAATTCTGATTCTTTGAAACTCATGGCTTGTGAAAAGGACTCGGGATCATTTTTGGCTCTAATGTTATAGTCAGATTCTTGTAGATACACAACATAATCATCATGAATTGTTGATCTCTTTGTTCTAGTAGATCTTCTTAATGTTGTACCACCATCTTCCTGAGAAGTATGTGGTTCAACTCGTTGTTCAAAAGTTCTTGGAAACTCTTGAACTACCTGATCTACTGGAATGTCGTCAGCAGCTTATGGAACTTCAACAATTGGTTGTTCGACACCAGTTTGTACTTGAGGGGTGTTGTGAACAATAACCAATCTATCACTTGGGGTGGAAGGTTGATATTCTGAATGATCTTTCTCAGGAACTATGTTCCTAGTTTGATCACTCCCACTGTTCAAGTCATTTTCAAGAAACTTTGCATTTCTTGATTCCACAATCCTAGCGCTATGAGATGGACAATAAAATCTATAACCTTTATACCTTTCAACATATCCAATGAAATACCCACTAATGGCCCTTGGGTCGAGCTTCTTCTCTTGTGGATTATATATTCTCACTTCAGATGGGCATCCCCAAACACGCATATGTCGTAAACTCAATTTCCAACCTTTCCATAATTCAAATGGCATTTTAGGAACAACCTTAGTTGGAAATCAGTTTAATATATACATTGTCGTCTTAATTTCTTCAATCCATAAGGATTTAGGATGATTGGAGCTACTAAGCATACTCCGCACCATGTCCAATAATGTTCAGTTTCTTCTTTCTGCTACACCATTCTGGTTGGGTGAACCACGCATGATGTATTGGGCAACAATCCCATTCTCTTGAAGAAATTTTGTGAATGGCCCAAGTGCTTGTCCATCTTCTGTGTATCTACCATAATATTCTCCACCTCTATCTGATCTCATGATCTTAATTTGCTTGCCGCATTGTTTCTCTACTTCAGCCTTAAAGATTTTAAAGGCATCCAATGCTTCGTTCTTATTATGAAGCATGCAAAGATACATATATCGTGAGTAATCATCTATAAAAGAGGTGAACTATCTCTGACCATGTGAGTCAATGTCGGGACTACATATATTAGTATGTATGATCTCTAATATGTATGAACTCCTATTGACACCTTTCTTTGACTTATTGGTCTGCTTTTCTTTTATGCAATCCACACAAGTCTCAAAATCAGTAAAATCCAGAGTATTAAGTACCCCTTCATTTACAAATCTTTTAATTCTTTCTATGGAGATATGACCTAGTCTCCGGTGCCATAATTTAGAGGAATCATCATTAATAACACATATTTTAGTGCCAGTGTTAACATGCATTGAATCATAAATGATGTTGTTCTGTAAATTAATGTAGTAAAGACCATCAAACAAAATACCATTCGCAACACAATCAGATTTATAAAATAAACTTAAATATATTTCTGAAAAGTTGAAGGAATATCCAAAAGTTACAAGCCTTGAAACTGAAATCAAGTTTCTAAAAAAACTTGGAACATAAAAAGTCTTTTCTAATTCTAAAACAAAACCACTACTTAAAGTTAAATAGCATGCTTTGCTTACTTCCCACTGGCTTCCTTAGGTTTTGCAAACCGTGCAAGGAATTCAAAATGTGAATTGTTGATCCAAAATCAATCCACCGGGTGTTAATATTGACATTGACCATATTACATTCATAACAAACAAATGAGATTGTATTACCTTTGTCCGCAAGCCATTTCTGAAATTTGGCGCATTCCTTTCATGTGTCCTTTCTTTCTACAGAAGAAACACTTGGAATTCTTCTTGATATCATCTTGGGGAGGTACTTTACATTTCTCTTTCTTATTGGCTTGAGATTTGCCTTTTCCATGCATTTCCAACATTGCACTTTCTCCCAGTTCCATCAGAATTCTCTCTTCCTCTTGAACACACATGGTCATGAGTTCATTAATTGACCATTTATCCTTATGTGTGTTGTATGAGATTTTGACGGGTCTGTATTGGTGCAAAAGGGTGTTCAGAATGTAGTGCACCAGAAAAGACTCTAATATTTCAACTTCGAGTTTCTGTAGTTGAGCCACAATGTCCCTCATTTGCATGATGTGCTCGTGCACACCTTTCACACTGGTGAGCCTTAGGGATGAGAACTTCATGATTAGGGTGCTTGCTAGTGCCTTGTCTGAAGTGACAAATTGATCATCAATGGCTTTCAACAAGTCTCGAACCTTTTCATGCTGATCAACGGAACCATGAATACCAGTTGAAATTTTAGTCTTAATTAACATCATGCTTAGAAGATTAGATCGCTCCGATCACTCATAAAGCGTGATGTCCGTTGTAGTGCTGGTATTAGTGAGTGTTGGTGGTTCATCTTTCCTAATAGCATAATCTATGTCCATCCACCCCAAATGAAGAAGAACTCTCTCCTTCCAGACCTTATAGCTATCTCCCTTAAGTTTAGGGATATCACAACGAATTTCAAAGAAATTTGCAAGTTGTACAACTGCATAAAATTAAAGATCACATGCTTACGTTAAAATTGAGGCTAGCTAAAAAATAAAATTCCAAGCTTTACCAATGTAAATTCATGCTTAAATTTGAATGTAATGACATAAAAATTGCTTGTGGGCTAAATTTTCAATTCAAGTAGATTCAATTTGAACTTTATGATAAAACTATCAATTCATAAGTCCTATGGGTAAGTTATGAATAATTTGATGTTTTATCCTAATTATTTATATATAAATATAATAAAAATTCCTATGGGATAAAATTTACTATATTTAGTATAATTAATTACAATTAATGTCTAAATATTCTTTACGTGATCTTAATCAATCATAATATATAATATTATTTAATTAGATATGTCGTGGATATTCTCTAATATATATATATATATATATATGGATCACTAGACATTATTTCTTTTATGCATAAAATTAACTTGATATTAGACTAATTATAAATTGCATAAATAAAACTACAATATTCATGCATAACATTCAAGGATGTATACTCATTCAAAATAACATGTTTTTAATTAGTGGTTAAGAAAGAAATTATTTTAATGACCATAAAAGATCACTCGGATTGCAAACACATTTACATGTAATAACAACTAAGGAGTGCATCAAACAATTCCTATCTAAAAATACTAAATCTGACATAAAACTATGCCCCTTGGCGTCTAACTATTGCGTGACTCAGAAGCAAAGTGTACAAATACTATTCTCCTTACTGAAAAACGTATAGTAGAATAACCTAAATACGCACAAAAATGTATGGTTCTTCCATCTTAATATGGACAGACGTACAACAATATGCATTAAAATGTGCGGAGAAAATGCAAGGAAAACCCAATAGGGACACATCGAGACAGAATCCAAAACACCAAGGCAAAGATAAAATGGCTCTGATACCAAATGTTAGCCTTAACTCGATTCTAAAATATGCAGAATAAAAACTCTTTAAAAGAATCGAAATTTAGATGTCAAATGGATCATACCTCCGGCCATTGATGCTGCTTGAGTTTGACTAATTGTTAAAGAAGTTTTCCCAGTTCCACACTAGTTTTTCTTTCAATATGACACTTCCAAGCTCTCCTCACTCTGATTGATGGTGTAAGACTGAAGGGAAATTGAATGAGTTAAGCAAGCTTGGGGACCAAACAGAAGTCTTTATAGCCAAGATTTCATCAAGCTTCTGTTGGCTATGTGTTAATTGTTCCACATATCTAGGTAGAGAACCGTATGGAGTAATGGACCATTCTAGAAGCTCCCAATAAAATAACAGTTACATCCTATTGGTTTCCGAATGAGCTGTGGCAGTTGAATACAGTTCCGGTTAGTTTCGACAGTTCAATACGGTTAAGGGGAATACGGTTCCGGTTGGTTGGTTTCCGAATGAGCTCAAGCGGTTAAATACAGTTAAGGGAGCTTACATCTGAACTAATCGTTTCCTTGAACTGCTGAGTTTAGCAGGCAACTCTGGTTGTCTGATTTATGCCTTAAAAGAGTGTAATTAGCGTGTACCTATCCCCTGTTTTCTTTAACGTCAATGGGCAACTAGGCAAAATAGAGCATGAAGTCTATAGTAAAAGAACAACATGGTGCTGTATAGTAGTTTCTCTTTAAACCGTTCCACTGGAAACAATAAAATCAATGAGAATGCAATCTAATATGTTCAGAGATTAGAACCGTTCATTAGGTTGATTCCAAAATGTGTGGCACTCTGATCCCTAAATATGGTAACAAGCACTTAAGAGAATAGAACGCTCAAAAACCCAGATTCTGGCAACCCTTATACACTGTTCTCTCACTGTGAGAGATTAATGAAAGATGAGATATGCAATGGGCAATTTAGGGGCACAATCACGTTACCGTGACTAGATTGTATCCCTGTATATGACTATCCTACAGTTTTGAGAGGATGCCTATTCTCTTTTGAAAGGACAATTATTCTCTTGTTGGAAATGCAATTTCACAAGTGAAAAAATGTTGATGAAAGGTGCTTAAATTTCTTTGTAAAAGCAAGGTTTAAACAGCGGCTGATTCACATATACTAACATAACATAAATTGCAGAATTGGCCTTATTATACATAGGTTTTGCTAGAACGTGTTACTTTGACAAAAGGGTTCGCCTGGTTTTCGAATGACAACTACTTTCTTGTCGGAAATGCAAGCTCAGTAGTATCGAACACAGTAATAATTAAAATTGTGGTAGCCATTCATTGCCTTCTTTCTAAATCTGAAAATGAAAAATCGAAAGATCCGCAGGCATACATACTTACAAGTTCCTTCTTTTCAATTCTACCCATTCCATAGATACAGCTCTGTACATCACAATTTTCCAACATCTTTGCCTCCACCAACTGTACAGACATAATAAATCTTTGTTAGAATAATTAAAAAGAGTGAAAAACAGAAAAATAAATCTCTGTTAGAGAGCAAAGTAAAAAAAGTTAAGACGGTGCCAACTTGTTCTACCAATAAATCTTAAGGCATTTTACCTCGATCCCAGAAGTCCCTGGTACAAACCGCCACGGTGCCATGGATTTCAAAAATGGAGTACTGCTTCTTCATAAACAAAATAGAAGAGTGGAACGGAGAGAGGTTTGGGGATTACAGATATGGAGTAGTGAAAACTTTCATATACAAAATAGGAGAGTGGAATGGAGATTACAGATATGGAGTAGTGAAAACTTTCATATACTAAAAACACATTTCTTCTTCACATATAAAATAGGAAAGTGGAAAGAGGATTAGGGTTGGGGTTTCATCACGGTTATTATAATAATAATTATAACGGAACAGCACGCACGCCTTTCGCGCCATTTCCGGCATGCGTGCTTGTAATTATAACGGAACGAATACGCGCGTCTATATTCCCTTCAAGTTTCAAAGCGACTCCCCACGCGTCAAACGCCCATCAATAAGGTAGAGAAGAAACACTCTTGGCGTTTTCAAAACCTCCAGGCTCCCACTCTTCCGCGTGAGTTTTTTAATTTTCT
>JZKD02S0103474.1:836391-856271 GCA_000966675.3 Picea glauca
CAATTTGACTTGCCATAATTGATCATTCACTAAAGAATAGTCTTGAGGGACTTATTCATAGCTTCCACCTGACCATTTTCTTGTGGGTAGTAGGGTGATGAATGTTCTTTCCTTAACCCAAACTTTGATATTAACTTGGAGATCATTTTATTCTAGAAGTGACTGCCATGGTCAGTGACAATCTCCTTCAAGATGTCGAACCTTGCTATTATCTGGTTAAAAATGAAGAGAGTTGTTGTTTCTCCATCATTGTTAAACGTTGGCATAGCCTCAACCCACTTTGTGAAGTAGTCTACTGCTACGATGATATAACGATGCCCCTTGGATGAAGCTGGGTGGAATATAGTAAAATCAATCCCCCACTTATTAAAGGGACCAACTGCGATGAAGAGAAACATAGGAGAAGGATGTGCCCTCATCTTTAGATAGAATATCTGACACTAGTGGCACTTCTTGACCAACTCAACGCAATCCTTGATTAACATAGGCCAAAAGTAATCGAATCGTAGAATATTTTGGGTTGTTTCCAACCCAGACAAATGACCACCACATGCTCCAATGTGGCATTCATTAAGAATGAGTTTTGCTTCCTCGTGTATAAGGAAATGACAAAGAATGCAATCTACACCTCGACGATACAAAGTGTCATAGAGTATGAGATAGTTTCGTGCCTGATGGTGAATTCATCGACGCTCGTCACGGGAAGAAGAAGAAGGGAACTTCAAAGTATGGAGATATACTAGTATCTCTCCATACCAGGGGTCTGGAGATGCGATCAGAAAAAGAGCTCCTTTAATAGGCGATTCTTCGGGCGTAACATCACTTGATTCAATTGGATGTTTCAAAATAATTTCCGCAAAGACCAACGACTTTTTGGATTTCGCAGAAACAAAATCCAAGTCAAATTCCTCTAGGATTACAATCCATCTATTGATCTTTCTGCCAATAACCCGTCGTGTCAACACATATTGAAAGGGATTCACAATGACAATGATGGTGGTCTTGCAAAGCAGAATGTAATGAAAAAACCACGGGACAACATGCACTTCTGCCAACACAAGATTCTCAACATGAGAATAGTTGAGTTCCGACCCAACCAAGCCTTGAATGAGGTAATAAATCACATGCTCTTCGAGCATATCATCCTCTTGAACCAATACCATGCCGATGGTCGACTCTGCAGCGACCAAGTACAACAAGAAATATCATTTATAATCGGGAGGTCAAAGAAGAGGGGAAGACGTAAGGGCACGTTTCAATGCTTCAAAAGAGTGTTGAGAAGCTTCGTCCCAGCAGAAAGGGACTCCCTTTTTCAATAAACGCATGAACCCGTTAGTGATCTCGGCGTAGTTTGCGAAAAAATGCCAAAGAAAGTTCTCTTTCCCCTGTAAGCTCTGAATCTAGGGTATTTTGCACGGGGGAGGCAACTGAACTATCACCTCAACCTTAAGAGGGTCTACTATGATCCTTGTTGTCGAAAATAGGAAACCCAAGAGAGGACCCAACGTCATGCAGAAATTGGACTTGTTAGGATTCAAGCAAATCCGATAGTAGCGACATCATTCGAATATTAGTCAGAGGTGTGTGGGATGATCAAATCTCTTACGAGAGTGTGATGCTAGATCATTAACATAAGCCTCGACTATATATCTAATTTCGTGGAAAGAAAAAGAAATGGCTCGCTGAAAAGTTTCTCCAACATTCTTTGGGCCAAAAGGCATCTTACGATAAGAAAATGTTCCCCAAGGACAGATAAAAGTTGTTTTATGCTGGTCTTTGAGTTTAATCTGAATCTGGATATATCCAAAAAATCCATCCATGAATGAAAATATCACATAGCCTTCACATTCATTGACAATCTGATCGATGAATGGGGTGGGAAAATTATCTTTCGGATAGGCCTTATTCAAGTCATGAAAGTCCATGCACATGCGAATCGTACCCTATTTTTTGTTAACCGGAATGGGATTTGACATCCATTACGTCAACTGTACGGGGTAGATAAAACTAGATTTAAGCAATTCCTCTACTTCAACCTTAATTATTGCTACTTTCTAAGGATTCACTGGATGAAGCTTCTGTCGGACCAGCTTGGTGTCAAAATAATTCGTTATCTCATGTTCGATGATTCTTGGATCTTTTCCTGACATTTCCTCGTAAGACGAAGAAAAATGGTCGAGAAATTCCTTAAATAAGTATATATAAATTCGAATTTCTTCGGGGTAGAAGTTTTCTCCGACGAAAACATTCTCCATGATGTCAGGGGTTCTACAGATATCTATAGGGATCATTTCAATTATACTCACCATATTACCCTCGGCATAAATTGCATGCATATCCATAGGATTAATAGGACAAGACCTATCTCTAGTCATAGTAAAAAAAAATTAACCTGCCTCTATTCTTCTTAACATCGGAAGGAAATAAGATCTATGATGGAGATCATCCCAGGATCTGTCTGGACTAGTCAATTCCTCAAGAATCTCCTCATATGAGGGAAATACCAGGTCTAAAGAATCTGTAGTGGAAAAGGAACCTTGAGCCAAAATAGCCTTGAGAACTGGATCTAACTCATGTGCAGGAGTCAGATAGGGGTCGGTCAAATCTTGCTAGACAATGTTGTATGCAAATTCTTTTGTGGACAAGGGAAAGGCCATGCCAGAATTCCCTATCCTTTCCATCGAGGCCAATGGGGAAGGAAGATTCCATGGATTGTGAAATTAAGTCATTCAAAGCGATGAAATTTGAAATATTTCAGCCATAGGCTGGTCGGGGACAACCGATATAAAATTGACATTGCCAAAACGAGGCGGGCAGTTGAAAGTACCCATCAATTATGGACACAAACTAGCCCCTATGTTGACGATGTCAGGATGAGAGTTATCAATCATCAGGACCATGGATGCCCCCAATGAAGGGTGAGAATGGGAGAAGGACAACTGGTCAATGGTCACGATTCAACCCTCGTGTGGAAACAAGAAGACCCAAAAATATATGGCAACCACTACATGCATTGCATAGGTCCAACTCCTTCCTAACATCAGGTCATAGTCGAGAGGTGCATCGACCACTTCAACTTCGAAGCACACGGTCTTCCATCCTAATTGCATGGGGAAAGAAGGGATGATTCCATGTGGTATGAAAGAACGACCGTCGAAAGCAGTAAGTAAAGTAGGTGATGAAGACAAAATGGGTTGGTCGATGGCCTTCCAACATGCCAATGACATCATCCAAGTCGAGGTGCCTTCATCAACCACTGTGCGGAAGATATTCTGAGTAAAATATTTCATGGTGTAAGCCACTACTATCTGAAACACAAAGTGGTAAGGGAGACGAGGTTTCAAGTCGGGTGGATTGAGAACGATTGCTCATGTATTACAAGTCTCTCCAGATCCCAAGGAGGATAATAGAGCCTTTCTCTACGAAGGGAATCTCTGGAGGACCTCCAAAGTAGACATCATGCAAGGGGTTTGTGCCAAATCTTCCACCATGGAATCGTTATGGGTAGCCCTCATGTTCAGATTATGAGATGCTTTCTTCAACGCCCCTTTTGGGATGTGTTTCATTGTTTCTTCCATCGTCTTCTCGATCTGGAGAGGAACTGGTGGTTTTGTGGCTTATTTACCCTTCTCGACAAATTTTGATGTTCTGTAATCTTGGGTCCTGGTCACTATATGAGTGTTACCTTTTACCATATAGACATTTTTGGATGAGGTATTACCAGAAGACATGGGGGGTCCTTGACTGACCCATCCATGCTCGAAGAAGAAGAGGCTTGAGCCATGTTTTCCCCATGTGGAAATGCGTTTTTCAACACAACAGGTTGTTGTTGCGCTAATAGCTTATGGGCCTCCACAATTCAAGGGCACAGGTGAGTCGGATGGTCCTCCGTGCAAAGGTTACACAGATACTTTGACTTTCTCTTCTCTTTTTTTCCCCCACCAACATTGTTATTGGGCTTCTTATCCCATTTACCCTTCGTGTTTCACTATTTTTTCTTTCCTTCAGGCTGTTGGTTGGCCTTCAGGTTCATCAACTGCACAGTGTGTATGTCTGACACTTGGGTAGAGGGAACAACTGAACCAAAGGTATTCTTGGCCACTATCTGTTGTATCGACAATTGTTGCAATTGGTTTGACAATATATCAATGGGCTATCCTTGTACTGAACCAACTATACCATCGATATGTGGTCCAGAATTTTGTCTGGCCTTGTCGAGGATGGACCGTGGCACATCTACAAAGATATCGTAGAGTAAGATAGACTGAGATTAAATCAATTCGATCTGTTTCACTCTCATTATCACCTCCTCCTCTGAAAACACTCCCGAATTTGCAACGTCCTTGGATAAAACTAGCACCAAAGACTTCAAGAACCACTCTAGCAAGAAATTCGGTCAGACCTATACCTTAATCAAGAAACTTTGACGTCGCCATTCTCATATGTGATCTGAGATATGAATGGACTTAGTCTGCTCAAAGCTGGACACCAATTCAGTTTCGACATCATATCTCATGGGTAGTAGGAAATGGTTTAGGAGGACCATTGCCAAGTTGCTAAAGTAAAAATAACTTGAGTGGTTGAGCTCAATGTACCATTTTGCGGAACCCTCGATAAGAGTGAGTTGAAAAAGGAAAAATTGTATGGAGTCATCTTGCAGTGAGTTTGATAAGCACCAAAGGTGGAAATTTTTCACATTATCACCCAAGTCTTCTCCAGGCTTGCCTTTGAATTTTGGAATATCCAAGGGAAACGTAGTTAGCATGGGAGGCCAATGCGGATCATGACAAATCAGTTCTTTATGCAATCTTGATAAGTTTGGCGGGTGTAATGTTGCCATAAATATTAGTTTGGGTTGGGTACTATGTATATGAAAAAGGGGGCCTAGAGTTTGACTGGCACAAGGTTGCCAAGAAAATTTGGGTTGCTGGCGAGGGTTCTGGTAGACATTGTGGCCTTGACCAGCGTACGAAAATGGTGTTTGCTAGGATATCATTGGTTGATTCCCATAATTGGATGACGTGGGTTGGGCGGGTATTTCTCCCTGTGTTGTGTTCCAAAGTTTCTAGAAGGGGTTTCCCCCACCCGATCCAATGGGCATAGGTACTAATCCTTTCTCGGGGTTCCATTGACCATGGAAGGGGTTTCCCTCGAACGACATATTTTTTGAGGGAACTGATCCCTACCAAGGATTCAAAAGTCCTTGTGAGGAGAAAACTCTTGTACTTGCCCCCTGTGTAGGAATAATACCCTACACAGGATTTTGTTGTCCAAAACCAGGCTTGCCCCCGACCAAGACAGAAGCCAAAGAAAAGGAATTATTACCAAACGTGTCGAGCAAAGAGAATGACATGAATCCCACCGGTGTAATGTAAGATGAAGGTCCTAAAATTCCTGCTGCAAATAAGTTGTAGCTGGTATTTGACCTGTTGGGTTGCTGGAAAGCACCACCGATCGAAGGGGATGAAGGAGGTATATGAACTCCATCATAAGGTATAGCATTGAAGGGGACTGAAGTGCCCCCAATAGACCTTTGCACAAGAGAATTTGAGCTCCCTACCCCCAAACCCATGGTTTGTAAAGTGGAGTAGGTGAGGATGGAGTTCGAATCAAAACCGGGCATCCCACATGAAAATGGAGGGCCTGTCACACTCTGCGTAAATGGAGCAGTATTCATCGCGGATGACGGTATCAAACCATTGCCTAAAGTAGAGGGTGTCAATACCATTATGGTATGGTCCGACGAAGGTGGTTTAGGGGGGGAAATATCCCCTGTGGTGGTAGCTGAAACAGGAGTATGGGGACTCCCGGATGAACTAGTAGCATTTGCTTCCATAGCTACTTGTAAAATTATCTGATGCTTGTAAGGTGTCACCCTTAGAGGGACAACTTGTACCAAAATATGCCCTGAGAAGTCAATGATCGGAGGTTTGGATGGCCTGAGAGGTTCTGCTCAAAGGTTAGAAACATTAAGTTCCTCCGTATTCGAGTAATCTCCTCTCGGAGCTAGCATGGGAACAATTTCTTTCAACCCCATCGCTTCGAATGACCCTTTCTATTCAATTCTTCACTGTAATGGTGGCGATGGTGGATCTAATGTAACTAGCGGCATGACGTGAAGACTTCATGATCAACACAGCTCTTGATATTCCACTTTGTGAAAATATCAACGACACAATAAGGATTTAACTAGCATTTAACACCAAGAACACACTAGAAAAATTCTTATAAGAAAAACCAAGAAACCCACTATCTAGTTGGAAGAACAATTACACCATCCAACACTAGAGAAACTTACCGGTCCAAGTGCAACTTGAACACGGAAGAACCCTATAGGTATACTCTACAAAGTGTGACCCAACGTTTTCCCTAGTTACCACGATATACCCTCGTAATCACTTGTGTATATCCCTAAGATAAATGGAACTAATTTTCTAGCTCGCAAACAGTCACTAGGCGGGTACAATCGACAGTCGGGTGGACCACAATGAGCAGGATAACAAGTTTGAAACCTACCAAGGGTATCTAAAGCAAGTGTTTTGGAAGACAAGAGAGGGTCTTGAATGGATTCGAGGTCCACGAATCTCTGTAGGCAAATGCGAGCGATAGTATTCCCATGACAGATCCTCAATATGCTTTCCCCACTATGTTTAGTCTGACTTTGGAGGGGTTATCTCTAACTCCTTTCCTCACGTGACCTCGTGTTTATCCCTTCTGTTAGAGGGGTGTCCCAGATAAATTCATGTCACTAGACTTTAACACTCCCTAGATCTGACTCTAGTGCTTCATTAAAAGACTTGAAGAGTTTCCTCTCCAACCTAATTCAAGGCCCTAACCCTAAACTAGTTGGTTGACCCTACAAACATAAAATTCTAATTAATTTTAGATTTAGCATTTGTTTTAATGGATTATTTAACTCAAAGGATATAGTAGTGAAACTAGTGATGTTTATGAGAGATGAAAAGAGGAGAAAACGATGAAACTATAAAATCAAAATTACTTCTAGTTAAAGGTAAAGATTTACAACTAACTCTCCGTAACCAACTTTTGCATTACTAACTTTTTAAAGGTCTTTAAAAATAAGACCTAAAACAAAATTTCGCTCGACTACGACCTACTTAAGTTCTAAGAAATTCGTAAAAAACTTTAAAAAATGAACTATTTTTCCTATCAGGTAAAATAGCTAACTCCAACTACTTTACCAAAATAAGAATGAAAAATATTTTCTCTCTTTTTTTTGAAAATGCTTCAAACAGGAAAAAAATTGAAATAATGTATTTTTCTCTTTTCTTTAAAGCAAATGAAAGGGGGGAAAGAAATACAGGACAAGACTGAAACAAAACTTTGGCCCACTGTGGATTTCAGGGAGTCACTAAAGACACCAAGTAGCCCAATCAAGAATTCAAAGATTCGCCTAAAACCCTTTTAGAGGTAAACACAAGAAACTTCAAAGAACAAGAAAATTGAAATCTAACCCAAGATATGACTGTGAAAACAATGACATTGAACTTTGTCAAGAAACCCTGAGAAGTATAAACCTCAATCAGGAAAGAGGTTGGTTTCCTATTTTTCAAAAACAGTTTCTTGAACCAGGTATGATACTCTTGTTTCAACAGCCTACATATGTAGGTGGGTTGTTTACTAGACAGGGTGCGTATGTACACGGGAGGACCCATTGTAGGGCATGTACACCTCTGTATTTCGTCAAAAAATAAATAAAACAGACTTACTGATAGGGCAGGGATAACTGGTATGGCACCAAAATTGACCATAATCCATTAAAAGACTCAGAAGACTCAACAGAAACTCGAAAGTCATAAAAACCAATCAAACACCCAAAAAATTCCCTAAAACCCTAGAGGCTTCCCCAGTATGGTCGCCATTTCTACTAGCGGGAAAAAACCCCCTATGAATACACCAGGGTTTACAATGTAGGCAAATCAATTAACCGTCTAAAAGACAACTACTTCTCTAACTACCCCAAACATACCCAAAACTCATACAAAAAAATAAAAGATGAGAGTGATCGAGTAACTATACCTCTACTTCGTGTCCGGTGATGATCCCCTCGTGCTTGAAAGATATTTTGACTGCATGCCTCCTCCCAAGGCTGGCCTACATTCAAATATAGACAAACAAAAATCTACAAGCATGAAATTCATATACAAATTAGGGTTAGATGTTAGAATGTCAAAACATAAACCATTAAAAGCATTCAGTACACCATGATTTGGGACAGGAAAAGTACTTCTTTTATTAATAACTCAATTATTATACCTTTACAACCAAAGCCATCTACTACTCCATGAACTTGGTTCGGGCTCCTCTTTCTCCAAGATCCAAGTGCACCTCTGTATGTCTTCTCCTCTCAACCTTTGGATCTCTTCGGGGAAGTGAATGGGTTATGATGGAGGAAGAAGGGCTAATTGGGGAANCAATTTGACTTGCCATAATTGATCATTCACTAAAGAATAGTCTTGAGGGACTTATTCATAGCTTCCACCTGACCATTTTCTTGTGGGTAGTAGGGTGATGAATGTTCTTTCCTTAACCCAAACTTTGATATTAACTTGGAGATCATTTTATTCTAGAAGTGACTGCCATGGTCAGTGACAATCTCCTTCAAGATGTCGAACCTTGCTATTATCTGGTTAAAAATGAAGAGAGTTGTTGTTTCTCCATCATTGTTAAACGTTGGCATAGCCTCAACCCACTTTGTGAAGTAGTCTACTGCTACGATGATATAACGATGCCCCTTGGATGAAGCTGGGTGGAATATAGTAAAATCAATCCCCCACTTATTAAAGGGACCAACTGCGATGAAGAGAAACATAGGAGAAGGATGTGCCCTCATCTTTAGATAGAATATCTGACACTAGTGGCACTTCTTGACCAACTCAACGCAATCCTTGATTAACATAGGCCAAAAGTAATCGAATCGTAGAATATTTTGGGTTGTTTCCAACCCAGACAAATGACCACCACATGCTCCAATGTGGCATTCATTAAGAATGAGTTTTGCTTCCTCGTGTATAAGGAAATGACAAAGAATGCAATCTACACCTCGACGATACAAAGTGTCATAGAGTATGAGATAGTTTCGTGCCTGATGGTGAATTCATCGACGCTCGTCACGGGAAGAAGAAGAAGGGAACTTCAAAGTATGGAGATATACTAGTATCTCTCCATACCAGGGGTCTGGAGATGCGATCAGAAAAAGAGCTCCTTTAATAGGCGATTCTTCGGGCGTAACATCACTTGATTCAATTGGATGTTTCAAAATAATTTCCGCAAAGACCAACGACTTTTTGGATTTCGCAGAAACAAAATCCAAGTCAAATTCCTCTAGGATTACAATCCATCTATTGATCTTTCTGCCAATAACCCGTCGTGTCAACACATATTGAAAGGGATTCACAATGACAATGATGGTGGTCTTGCAAAGCAGAATGTAATGAAAAAACCACGGGACAACATGCACTTCTGCCAACACAAGATTCTCAACATGAGAATAGTTGAGTTCCGACCCAACCAAGCCTTGAATGAGGTAATAAATCACATGCTCTTCGAGCATATCATCCTCTTGAACCAATACCATGCCGATGGTCGACTCTGCAGCGACCAAGTACAACAAGAAATATCATTTATAATCGGGAGGTCAAAGAAGAGGGGAAGACGTAAGGGCACGTTTCAATGCTTCAAAAGAGTGTTGAGAAGCTTCGTCCCAGCAGAAAGGGACTCCCTTTTTCAATAAACGCATGAACCCGTTAGTGATCTCGGCGTAGTTTGCGAAAAAATGCCAAAGAAAGTTCTCTTTCCCCTGTAAGCTCTGAATCTAGGGTATTTTGCACGGGGGAGGCAACTGAACTATCACCTCAACCTTAAGAGGGTCTACTATGATCCTTGTTGTCGAAAATAGGAAACCCAAGAGAGGACCCAACGTCATGCAGAAATTGGACTTGTTAGGATTCAAGCAAATCCGATAGTAGCGACATCATTCGAATATTAGTCAGAGGTGTGTGGGATGATCAAATCTCTTACGAGAGTGTGATGCTAGATCATTAACATAAGCCTCGACTATATATCTAATTTCGTGGAAAGAAAAAGAAATGGCTCGCTGAAAAGTTTCTCCAACATTCTTTGGGCCAAAAGGCATCTTACGATAAGAAAATGTTCCCCAAGGACAGATAAAAGTTGTTTTATGCTGGTCTTTGAGTTTAATCTGAATCTGGATATATCCAAAAAATCCATCCATGAATGAAAATATCACATAGCCTTCACATTCATTGACAATCTGATCGATGAATGGGGTGGGAAAATTATCTTTCGGATAGGCCTTATTCAAGTCATGAAAGTCCATGCACATGCGAATCGTACCCTATTTTTTGTTAACCGGAATGGGATTTGACATCCATTACGTCAACTGTACGGGGTAGATAAAACTAGATTTAAGCAATTCCTCTACTTCAACCTTAATTATTGCTACTTTCTAAGGATTCACTGGATGAAGCTTCTGTCGGACCAGCTTGGTGTCAAAATAATTCGTTATCTCATGTTCGATGATTCTTGGATCTTTTCCTGACATTTCCTCGTAAGACGAAGAAAAATGGTCGAGAAATTCCTTAAATAAGTATATATAAATTCGAATTTCTTCGGGGTAGAAGTTTTCTCCGACGAAAACATTCTCCATGATGTCAGGGGTTCTACAGATATCTATAGGGATCATTTCAATTATACTCACCATATTACCCTCGGCATAAATTGCATGCATATCCATAGGATTAATAGGACAAGACCTATCTCTAGTCATAGTAAAAAAAAATTAACCTGCCTCTATTCTTCTTAACATCGGAAGGAAATAAGATCTATGATGGAGATCATCCCAGGATCTGTCTGGACTAGTCAATTCCTCAAGAATCTCCTCATATGAGGGAAATACCAGGTCTAAAGAATCTGTAGTGGAAAAGGAACCTTGAGCCAAAATAGCCTTGAGAACTGGATCTAACTCATGTGCAGGAGTCAGATAGGGGTCGGTCAAATCTTGCTAGACAATGTTGTATGCAAATTCTTTTGTGGACAAGGGAAAGGCCATGCCAGAATTCCCTATCCTTTCCATCGAGGCCAATGGGGAAGGAAGATTCCATGGATTGTGAAATTAAGTCATTCAAAGCGATGAAATTTGAAATATTTCAGCCATAGGCTGGTCGGGGACAACCGATATAAAATTGACATTGCCAAAACGAGGCGGGCAGTTGAAAGTACCCATCAATTATGGACACAAACTAGCCCCTATGTTGACGATGTCAGGATGAGAGTTATCAATCATCAGGACCATGGATGCCCCCAATGAAGGGTGAGAATGGGAGAAGGACAACTGGTCAATGGTCACGATTCAACCCTCGTGTGGAAACAAGAAGACCCAAAAATATATGGCAACCACTACATGCATTGCATAGGTCCAACTCCTTCCTAACATCAGGTCATAGTCGAGAGGTGCATCGACCACTTCAACTTCGAAGCACACGGTCTTCCATCCTAATTGCATGGGGAAAGAAGGGATGATTCCATGTGGTATGAAAGAACGACCGTCGAAAGCAGTAAGTAAAGTAGGTGATGAAGACAAAATGGGTTGGTCGATGGCCTTCCAACATGCCAATGACATCATCCAAGTCGAGGTGCCTTCATCAACCACTGTGCGGAAGATATTCTGAGTAAAATATTTCATGGTGTAAGCCACTACTATCTGAAACACAAAGTGGTAAGGGAGACGAGGTTTCAAGTCGGGTGGATTGAGAACGATTGCTCATGTATTACAAGTCTCTCCAGATCCCAAGGAGGATAATAGAGCCTTTCTCTACGAAGGGAATCTCTGGAGGACCTCCAAAGTAGACATCATGCAAGGGGTTTGTGCCAAATCTTCCACCATGGAATCGTTATGGGTAGCCCTCATGTTCAGATTATGAGATGCTTTCTTCAACGCCCCTTTTGGGATGTGTTTCATTGTTTCTTCCATCGTCTTCTCGATCTGGAGAGGAACTGGTGGTTTTGTGGCTTATTTACCCTTCTCGACAAATTTTGATGTTCTGTAATCTTGGGTCCTGGTCACTATATGAGTGTTACCTTTTACCATATAGACATTTTTGGATGAGGTATTACCAGAAGACATGGGGGGTCCTTGACTGACCCATCCATGCTCGAAGAAGAAGAGGCTTGAGCCATGTTTTCCCCATGTGGAAATGCGTTTTTCAACACAACAGGTTGTTGTTGCGCTAATAGCTTATGGGCCTCCACAATTCAAGGGCACAGGTGAGTCGGATGGTCCTCCGTGCAAAGGTTACACAGATACTTTGACTTTCTCTTCTCTTTTTTTCCCCCACCAACATTGTTATTGGGCTTCTTATCCCATTTACCCTTCGTGTTTCACTATTTTTTCTTTCCTTCAGGCTGTTGGTTGGCCTTCAGGTTCATCAACTGCACAGTGTGTATGTCTGACACTTGGGTAGAGGGAACAACTGAACCAAAGGTATTCTTGGCCACTATCTGTTGTATCGACAATTGTTGCAATTGGTTTGACAATATATCAATGGGCTATCCTTGTACTGAACCAACTATACCATCGATATGTGGTCCAGAATTTTGTCTGGCCTTGTCGAGGATGGACCGTGGCACATCTACAAAGATATCGTAGAGTAAGATAGACTGAGATTAAATCAATTCGATCTGTTTCACTCTCATTATCACCTCCTCCTCTGAAAACACTCCCGAATTTGCAACGTCCTTGGATAAAACTAGCACCAAAGACTTCAAGAACCACTCTAGCAAGAAATTCGGTCAGACCTATACCTTAATCAAGAAACTTTGACGTCGCCATTCTCATATGTGATCTGAGATATGAATGGACTTAGTCTGCTCAAAGCTGGACACCAATTCAGTTTCGACATCATATCTCATGGGTAGTAGGAAATGGTTTAGGAGGACCATTGCCAAGTTGCTAAAGTAAAAATAACTTGAGTGGTTGAGCTCAATGTACCATTTTGCGGAACCCTCGATAAGAGTGCATTGAAAAAGGCACAATTGTATGGAGTCGTCTTGCAGTGAGTTTGATAAGCACCAAAGGTGGAAATTTTTCACATTATCACCCAAGTCTTCTCCAGGCTTGCCTTTGAATTTTGGAATATCCAAGGGAAATGTAGTCAGCATGGGAGGCCAATGCGGATCATGACAAATCAGTTCGTTATGCAATCTTGATAAGTCTGGCAGGTGTAATGTTGCCATAAATAGTAGTTTGGGTTGGGTACTATGTATAGGAAAAAGGGGGCCTAGAGTTTGACTATCACAAGGTTGCCAAGAAAAGTTGGGTTGCTGGCCAGGGTTCTGGTAGACATTGTGGCCATGACCAACGTACGAAAACGATGTTTGCTAGGATATCATTGGTTGATTCCCATAATTGGACGACGTGGGTTGGGTAGGTATTTCTCCATGTGTTGTGTTCCAAAGTTTCTGGAAGGGGTTTCCCCCACCCGATCCAATGGGCATAGGTACTAATCCTTTCCCGGGGTTCCATTGACCATGGAAGGGGTTTCCCTCGACCGACATATTTTTTGAGGGAACTGATCCCTACCAAGGATTCCAAAGTCCTTGTGAGGAGAAAACTCCTGTACTTGCCCCCTGTGTAGGAATAATACCCTACACAGGATTTTGTTTTCCAAAACCAGGCTTGCCCCCGACCAAGACAGAAGTCGAAGAAAAGGAATTATTACCAAACGTGTCGAACAAAGAGAATGACATGAATCCCATCGGTGTAATGTAAGATGAAGGTCCTAAAATTCCTTCTCCAAATAAGTTGTAGCTGGTATTTGACCTGTTGGGTTGCTGGAAAGCACCACCGATCGAAGGTGATGAAGGAGGTATATGAACTCCATCATAAGGTATAGCATTGAAGGGGACTGAAGTGCCCCCAATAGACCTTTGCACAAGAGCATTTGAGCTCCCTACCCCCAAACCCATGGTTTGTAAAGTGGAGTAGGTGAGGATGGAGTTCGAATCAAAACTGGGCATCCCACATGAAAATGGAGGGCCTATCACACTCTACGTAAATGGAGCAGTAGTCATCGCGGATGACGGTATCAAACCATTGCCTAAAGTAGAGGGTGTCAATACCATTGTGGTATGGGCCGACGAAGGTGGTTTAGGGGGAAAAATACCCCCTATGGTGGTAGCTGAAACAGGAGTATGGGGACTCCTGGATGAACTAGTATCATTTTCTTCCATAGCTACTTGTAAAATTATCTGATGCTCGTAAGGTGTCACCCTCAGAGGGACAACTTGTACCAAAATATGCCCTGAGAAGTCAATGATCGAAGGGTTGGATGGCCTGAGAGGTTCTTCTTAAAGGTCAGAAACATTAGGTTCCTCCATATTCGAGTAATCTCCTCTCGGAGCTAGCATGGGAACAGTTTCTTTCAACCCCATCGCTTCGAATGACCCTTTCTAGTCAATTGTTCATCGTAATGGTGGCGGTGGTGGATCTAATGTAACTGGCGGCACGACGTGAAGACTTCATGATCGACACAGCTCTTGATATTCCACTTTGTGAAAATATCAATGACACAATAAGGATTTAACTAGCATTTAACACGAAGAACACACTAGAAAAATTCTTATAAGAAAAACCAAGCAACCCACTATCTAGTTGGAAGAACAATTACACCATCCAACACTAGAGAAACTTACCGGTCCAAGTGCAACTCGAACACGAAAGAACCCTATAGGTATACTCTACAAAGTGTGACCCAACGTCTTCCCTAGGTACCACGATATACCCTCGTAATCACTTGTGTATATCCCTAAGATAAATGGAACTAATTTTCCAGCTCGCAAACAGTCACTAGGCGGGTACAGTCGACAGTCGGGTGGACCACAATGAGTAGGATAACAAGTTTGAAACCTACCAAGGGTATCTAAAGCAAGTGTTCTGGACGACAAGAGAGGGTCTTGAATGGATTCGAGGTCCACGAAGCTCTATAGGCAAATGCGAGCGATAGTATTCCCATGACAGATCCTCAATATGCTTTCCCCACTATGTTTAGTCTGAATTTGGAGGGGTTATCTCTACTTCCTTTCCTCACGTGACCTCGTTTTTATCCCTTCTGTTAGAGGGGTGTCCCAGATAAATTTCATGTCACTAGACTTTAACACTCCCTAGATCTGACTCTAGTGCTTGATTAAAAGACTTGAAGACTTTCCTCTCCAACCTAATTCAAGGCCCTAACCCTAAACTAGTTGGTTGACCCTACAAACATAAAATTCTAATTAATTTTATATTTAGCATTCGTTTTAATGGATTATTTAACTCAAAGGATATGGTAGTGAAACTACTGATGTTTATGAGAGATGAAAAGAGGAGAAAAAGATGAAACTATAAAATCAAAATTACTTCTAGTTAAAGGTAAAGATTTACAACTAACTCTCTGTAACAAACTTTTTCATTACTAACTTTTTAAAGATCTTTAAAAATAAGACCTAAAACAAAATTTCACTTGACTACGACCTACTTAAGTTCTAAGAAATTAGTAAAAAACTTTAAAAAATGAACTCTTTTTCCTATCAGGTAAAATAGCTAACTCCAACTACTTTACCAAAATAAGAATGAAAAATATTTTCTCTCTTTTTTTTGAAAATGCTTCAAACAGGAAAAAACTTGAAATAATTTATTTTTCTCTTTTCTTTAAAGAAAATGAAAGGGGGGAAAGAAATACAGGACAAGACTGAAACAAAACTTTGGCCCACTGTGGATTTCAGGGAGTCACTAAAGACACCAAGTAGCCCAATCAAGAATTCAAAGACTCGCCTAAAACCCTTTTAGAGGTAAAGAAAAGAAACTTCAAAGAACAAGCAAATTGAAATCTAACCCAAGCTATGACTGTGAAAACAATGACATTGAACTTTGTCAAGAAACCCTGAGAAGTATAAACCTCAATCAGGAAAGAGGTTGGTTTCCTATTTTTCAAAAATAGTTTCTTGAACCAGGTATGATACTCTTGTTTCAGCAGCCTACATATGTAGGTGGGTTGTTTACTAGACAGGGTGCATATGTACACGGGATGACCTATTGTAGCGCATGTACACCTCTGTATTTTGTCAAAAAATAAATAAAACAGACTTACTGATAGGGTAGGGATAACTGGTATGGCACCAAAAGGTGACCATAATCCATTAAAAGACTCAGAAGACTCAACAGAAACTCGAAAGTCATAAAAACCAATCAAACACCCAAAAAATTCCCTAAAACCCTAGAGGCTTCCCCAGTATCGTCGCCATTTCTGCTAGCGGGAAAAACCCCCCTATGAATACACCAGGGTTTACAATGTAGGCAAATCAATTAATCGTCTAAAAGTCAACTACTTCTCTAACTACCACAAACATACCCAAGACTCATACAAAAAAATAAAAGATGAGAGTGATCGAGTAACTATACCTCTACTTCGTGTCCGATGATGATCCCCTCGTGCTTGAAAGATTTTTTGACTGCATGCCTCCTCCCAAGGCTGGCCTACATTCAAATATAGACAAACAGAAATCTACAAGCATGAAATTCATATACAAATTAGGTTTAGATGTTAGAATGTCAAAACATAAACCATTAAAAGAATTCAGTACACCATGATTTGGGACAGGAAAAGTACTTCTTTTATTAATAACTCAATTATTATACCTTTACAACCAAAGCCATCTACTACTCCACGAACTTGGTTCAGGCTCCTCTTTCTCCAAGATCCAAGTGCACCTCTGTATGTCTTCTCCTCTCAACCTTTGGATCTCTTCGGGGAAGTGAATGGGTTATGATGGAGGAAGAAGGGCTAATTGGGGAATGCTGAGGAAATTCTCACAAAAGGGATGCAATTACTTTGGGCAAGGAGGGGATGTGAAACGAGCAGAGTTTCATTTTTCTTAAGTATAGATGTGGAATGAGACCCCAACACCTCCTTTTATATGACAAAAGGATGGTTATTCGGTTGGGTGACAGACTATAGGTGGTGGATTAGTTGGTAAACTACCGAATAGCCCGTAATCTCAACGAATTCCTTGCAAATTTTGAAATTATACCCGAGCTGTAGTGGTGCAATATGCGTACATACGTGCGCAGTATTGATGCAGAGCACGTACATCTTCAAAAAATTGGTTTTTTAGAAGAGCAACTCATTGATGGCTTGGAAAAAAAATGCAAGTAAGAGGGCCAAAGGCTAGGTATGCATGTGTAGATAAATTTAGGGTTATGACATGGTGCCACTACTATCAGAGGTATGTAATCACATATGTTTAAAATATTATGCTTTAAAGGGTATTTGCAGGAGGAGGGATCTCTTTCCATAGATCCAGAAGGATCGCAGATCAAACACATTCAGAGGAATAATGCAACGCATGTTTGATTATTCTGATATGCATCTATTTTCTATGACATTATTTTGAATAAGGTTTCATGTTGAAGCTATGACCAACATACCAACCTTTTGTCAAGGTATTATATTGATTAAATTTGAAATCATAGAGTTTATTCTCTAACCCAACTTTCTGTTAAAATAACATATTGTCTTAGTATAGAAGATAGGTTGAAGAAATCACTTGTCTTCTTGAGTGAAGGAGACTTGGAAGAAAAGAAACACACTTATTCTTGAGGACAAGACTCTAGGTTCCAGGTTTGATTAATTAAGTTGATAAGATTCAAAGTTGCACATTACAAGTTGATAACTACTCCATTACAAGTAAAAACTATAGTTGAGGTAGCAGTCTTTGAAAAGTATTATTCTTGGTAGCATGTGAGCATATTGAGATAAATGCTTAAAATTCAATCATTTACCAAATACAACTAACATCTCATCTAGGAGAAACTTCTTATGTTGGTTATAGGTTATATTGGATGAATGTTTGATCACAACACTAGAAGAGTGTTGATCTCATTTCATATTGTATTTCTTACTTTTGATATTTATTCCAGGCAGGTCGTAATTGATAGCTCTAAAGGAGCTACTATGACGATTATTCGTAATATTGTTTTATTACTATTATCAAAAGAGTATTATTCTTTATTGTTGTTTTGTTGACCTTGATTCCAGGTCATAGGTGATAACCTCAAGGAAGCTGTAGTGAAGGTTGCTAAAGAAAACAAATTAGATGAGACATGAACCAGACTACCCAAGTCGTGTACATGACAGTATACATCCATGTACCAAAGAAGATGAAGAAGAAGCTATTTTTGAGGTCCAAAGTATTTCTTATGGAGATTGATTGTAAGGAGAAGAAGTATCCAAATATGACCAAACATTAGAACAAGAACTCACATAAGACTTGGTCAAAGGATAATGAAGCCACCATGACGAGAAGCATAACTCGTTTGAATTATGATTCAACCTTTCGTATTTAGACTTGGTATTCAACACGAAGTATACGACATAAGAGATGATGAAGTCCTTGTAGACTCAGACGAAATTGAGAGTAATAATTATCTCAAAAAGGATCAAATAAAGAGACAACTTCTAGCATTGGGAGACATATTCCATGTGAAGACTAGATTGTAGCTTCAAAAACTTCTAGGAGATATCAAATCTCCTTGGAAGATTCCCTTGTTTCATTGAGAGAGAAGAAAGCCAGACAGAAAGACTAGGATATGGATTTTTCCGTGAGACTAGAAGAGAAGTCAGTATTGACTTCCAATATTGATCTAACAGGTCAAGCATGTTGCAGATGTACAAATCCTGATGTGTGTCCAGAGAATTCTCCCAGCAAGAGGGATAAGACTATGATGAGACACTTACTCCAGTAATTGAATAAATAGTTTGAGTATTCATGAAGACAACTAGAACAACCATAATTCATATATAGTATGAGATACTGGGGGAGCAGTGCCCATATTTAAAATTGAGTGGAAGTCAGTGAAAATACATTAGTTGGGTCATGGAGTCATGAATACAATAAAAGATAGAGTTACCTCCATGAAAGAAGAAGAGATACCTTCAATATCAATTATTGACCCAGTCTTAGTTTCATATGAAGTTGTTGTCATGATGAAGTAGAAGAGTTAATCTCATATTTCAGGAGTCACAGTGAGAATGGAGCAACCATTCTCAACTTCAGAGCAACGGAAGGTGTAGAGTTCCATTTCTAAAGGAACAGTTGTAGAAAGAAGAGAGGACATACTCTGAGGCAGTGAGACAGATAGTGCTTTGCAGAAAGAACATAGAGCTAGCACATGATTGTGAATATTGAGTTGCAGCTGAGAAAGTGTACCAGGTCAGTACAAAGTGATGTGAAAATTTGATTTGAAGTTGAAGATAGAAAGACTCATGTCTGCAAGATGAAGCAAGCTCCTAGGGGTTGGTATGGAAGAATTGACAGTTTCCTTACGAGCTTCGGATTTACCAAGAGTAAAAATGATTCTAACCTTTACTTCAAGGTTATGAATGATGAGCCAGTTATATTGTTACTACTATATGTAGATGATGTATTCTTGACAAGATGAAGAAAAGATCATCACAAATTGCATAAGAAGCTCGATACAAAGTTTGATGAAAGACCTAATGCATTATCTCTAAGTTCTTGAAGTTTGACAGAGACTAGAGAATATCTTCCCTGACCAAGGGAAGCATGTAGTAGAAATACTAAAGAGGTTTGATATGTTGGAAATACTAAATAGGTTTGATATGTTGGAGTATAAATCCATGAATACACCCATGGAAATGAAGTTGAAGCTCCTAGTAGATACCTCATTAGAATTGGTTGATGTTACTCTGTACATACAAATTATTGGTTTATTGATGTATCTGATGAACACCGGGCCAGATATATGTTTTTCTGTGAACACGTTGAGTTAGTATCTAGTAGAG
>JZKD02S0103474.1:856281-869122 GCA_000966675.3 Picea glauca
AACCTTTACTTCAAGGTTATGAATGATGAGCCAGTTATATTGTTACTACTATATGTAGATGATGTATTCTTGACAAGATGAAGAAAAGATCATCACAAATTGCATAAGAAGCTCGATACAAAGTTTGATGAAAGACCTAATGCATTATCTCTAAGTTCTTGAAGTTTGACAGAGACTAGAGAATATCTTCCCTGACCAAGGGAAGCATGTAGTAGAAATACTAAAGAGGTTTGATATGTTGGAAATACTAAATAGGTTTGATATGTTGGAGTATAAATCCATGAATACACCCATGGAAATGAAGTTGAAGCTCCTAGTAGATACCTCATTAGAATTGGTTGATGTTACTCTGTACATACAAATTATTGGTTTATTGATGTATCTGATGAACACCGGGCCAGATATATGTTTTTCTGTGAACACGTTGAGTTAGTATCTAGTAGAGACCAGAGGTGTTCACCTTGTAGTTTCAAAACATGTGGTGAGATACCTTAAGGGTACGTTGGAATTTGGTGTATGTTATAATGGATTCATGACTTCAGAATGAGTGGTTATACCAATTTAGAGTGGCTTGATAGTGTTTATGACAGAAAGAGAACTTCATGATTTTTTGACGCAAACGGCCACCCCGGGCACGTTCGCTTCCACCAGGACCTTCTTTTCCCTCTGCTCGAAGAGCTGAACCACTCTTCAAATCCCTTATCGAGACCTTTCTACACCCACAGGATGATCCCCTGGTGATCTCCCTGTTGTCCTATCAGGAAATCGGCACTCGCAAGATCGCGAGTCTTGCACTCACGAGATCGGTATTTATAATTTCCTGAACCTCGATGAAATATCTACCCATGTGTCCCTTGCTCTTATCGGAACATTTCCCCGTTGGGAAATAGGTATTCATACGGTCGTGAATCACTCACCTCACGGATCCCCGATTTCTGATGGTTCAGTCAACGCTGAATTTCCCCTGCTTTATCTGGACTTCGCCACTCACGTCCTCCAATGCTGGTTACTCCAACTTTTGAGTCCCGAGGTGCCAAGACGCTGATACTATATCTGTCGCGCTTTCGCTACCTCGCACCCTTGCAACTTTTGGCGCAAATCTTCATGACTGTAACTCGCGAACCCCCGAGTTCACGATATGCCGATGCCACCTGTCATCGTCTCCTTACAAGGATGACCCTTCCACACCTGTCCTCCACTATAGGTCTTAACCCTGTCAGGAAATCGCGTGTTAGAGTATCGCGATTTCCGTGGTCGAAGTTCATGGTATTTACAAAACTCTGAACCCCGATGCGTGACGACACATGTCTCCTATCACACCTTCTGGGGCCCACAACTCTGACTATCGGGATATCATGTTTTGCGATATCGCGATTCCTATGGTGGCGGTTCTCTGTCCTCAGAAACCCTAAAATGCCGAACCCCGATTCCACTGGATCCTCGGACATGCGTCCTGTTGATCAATGGCTCCAATCGCTTCGGGAAATCGCTAATCGCGATTTCAACATACAATACTCCTGTCTATGGAATCCCGATTCTCCGATGAGACGAGTCCTGATGACTCCCGGGATCCTTCTCTGCTCGTTCAGGCTTAAACTGTGCGCTACTTCCCGCGATCTGATGCCTGTCGGGATTTCGCCAATCTTCCCTGCGAACCCTGACCGTCGAATTCTCCTCTTTGGATATTTCTCAAAAATGACTAAGTGTTCCTTCACGTACTTTACCTTTCAAAGCCTGTGCTTGGAACTCGTTCCTGAAACTTCCATGCACAACTCCCAGTGCTTTCCTTTGATGATACCACGGGGTGCTACACCTCCTGAGCTCATCAACTCTGACTCTCTAAGAGGTTCTTGCGCACACTCCTTGCGTTCGACATTCAACAACTTCCCAGGTGTTGAATCCTTCAGACTCTATGCACTTTGTGCAACAACAGTATTCAATCTCCCTTTGCTCAGACTAAAAACTGAGACTCCTTCTTCTGCCTGGGCACTCTTCACATGGCTTCAACAACCCCCTCTCAATTTTGGGCAAATAAGAAGAAAGGTTAACCTACTGAGCCTTCATCAACGCACTCTTTGCGGATGAATTCAACCGCACTCTATGCAGGAATCTCCTGGCTCAGATAGAGAAACAATTGAAACTTATTCTCTTTTCTCTCAGACTTCAGTTTGAAAACCCTGAAATCACATGCACAGCATATACAAAGCAGATGCATACAAAGAACAAACATTCATGAGCACATAAGCAAGATACACAGAGAATTAACACCAGCCATGAATTTGAATCAGAATTTCATTCTATTAATTCAACATCTGTACATGGGTGTTCTTCACAATTTCTCTGCTTGCTCTTCTCTTCTGAATGTTGCTAATGTTACAATGATACAATGAGGGTGTCTATATCTGTTTTCCCTCTCGAACTCTAAAACTGTCTAATCTAGAAATAAAATCCTATCTACCTGCCTTAAATCTATTAAATGCCTCCTATCTATTCCGGACAAGAGCGTATGGCTCGAGGTCTGATACAACATACAAAAGGCGCTCCTTCATAAAGGATCATTTAAGACTTGCTCTACAATCCCAAAGCACTTTCAAAAATTTGGGTTTGTTTCTCCAGCTGAACTTTCGCTTGATGTGTTGGCTCGCTTGCTGAGTTGGCGATGCTCCTGCATCATACTCCTTGGCTTGAAATATTTCATGGGCTCCTGTCCATGAGCTCCTGCATGGTCTGTCCATGCTTCTGGATAACTACTTTTGTCTCCCAGCTAGCATCTTCCACTGGATGGTTTATCCATTTCACCAGATACTCAAAGTATTGTTTCCGTCTGGTTCTTTTGTTGACTCTTTTGTCAAGTATACGCTCCATCTGTGGCCTTTCTGCAATCATCATCTGATTCTGCCACTCGACCTCCTTCTGTTCATCACTTCCAGCTCCTACTTCTTCAACCTTATACGGATATAAGTTTGAGACATTGAACGTCAGAGATATTCTGATCTCATTCGACAATTCAATCTCATAAGCGTTTTCTCCCAGTTTCTTCAGAACTCTGCATGGCCCAATTTTCTTCATCTTCAGCTTGTTGTATGTTCTCCTTGGGAACCTTTCCTTCCTCAGATGTGCCAGAACTAGATCACCAACATCAAATTGAAGTTGTCTTCAATGCTGATCCGCTATGCGCTTATATTCTTGGTTTGATTCCAGCAATCGTTGCTTCACTCTGCTGTGAAGTTCTTCCATCGCCTCTGTGAATTCTTCAGCGTTTGCACTCTTAGTAATTATCTTCTCTGAATCCCTCAACTCGGATACTCCTCTTGGATGCTTTCCATATACGATTTCAAACAGACTTTTTCCTGTGCTTCTGTTTACTGAATCGTTGTAAGAAAACTCTGTCTATGGAAACACATTCTCCCAGCTGCTATGGTGCTCTATCACCAGGCTTCTTAATAAATCTCCCAGACTCCTATTTACCACCTCTATTTGCCCATCCGTCTGAGGATGATAGGCAGAACTAAACATCAAGTTAGTTCCCATCTTCTTCCAGAGTGTCCTCCAAAAATGTCCAATGAATTTCGTATCCCTGTCCGATACTATGCTTATGGGTAAACCATGAAGTCTAACAATCTCCTTGAAGAACAAGTTTGTGATATGAGTCGCATCGCTGGTCTTCTGGCATGTAATAAAATGTGCCATTTTAGAAAACGTGTCAACCACTACAAAGATCGAATCATGTCCTCTTTGCGTCCTAGGCAATCCCAATACAAAATCCATGTTGATTTCATCCCACGGCCTCTCAGGTATGTGTAAGTTTTGATAGAATCCCGCATTCTGCGTTCTGCCCTTTGAATGATGACAAATTCTACACCTGTCAACATTTTTTTTGACATCAGTTCGCATCCTTGGCCAAAAGTATGCATTGCTCAACTTCACGAATGTCTTGTCAAGGCCAAAATGCCCTGCTAATCCTCTGCTATGCTTCTCTTTCAACAGATTCTCCCTCATGGAGATATTCAGAATGCATAACTGATTTCCTCTGAACAACAGTCCATTCTGGATCATGTAATCTATCCACGGGCTTCTATCTCTGAGAATTGGATTCTCAGTTTCCTCATATGCCTCTGAAAAATCTGCATCACCTGCATACATGTCTTTAAGATTTTCAAAACCCAATGTTTTGACTCAAAACTCCTTCAGCAACAAGCACTTTCTGCTCAAAGCATCATCCACTTTGTTAGCAGTCCCTGAAATGTGTTTAATTACAAATGTAAAATTCTGCATATAGTCTACCTATTTTGCATGTTTCTGATTCAACTTCTCCTGCTCAGTCACAAACTGTAATGCATGGTTATCACTGTACAATACAAATTCCTTTGGGATCAAGTAATGCCTCCACTTCTTCAACGCCTGTATGATAGCATAAAACTCTTTATCATACGTTGAGTATTTCACCTTCGCCTCATCCAGCTTCTCACTGAAATAGGCAATTGGTCTGTCCTCCTGGCTCAAGACCACTCCTATGGCAAAGCCACTTGCATCACATTTCACCTGGAAAACCTTTGCAAAATCCAGAAATACCAAGACCGACTGTTCTGTGATCTTTCGCTTCAACAGATTGAAGCTCTTCTCTACCTCTTCAGTCCAATGAAAATATTTATGTCTTTTCTTGACTGTGTCCATCATTGCTGCGCTAATTCCACTGAAGTTTCTAATGAGTTTCCTGTAGAAACTTGCCAATCCATGAAATCTTCTCACCATGAAAACATTTCTTGGTGATGGCCAATTTTTAATCACCTCTACTTTACTTGGATCCATCTTCAATTCATTTTCCGATATGACAAACCCCAAGTAAATGAGTTTTGTCTTCATAAATGAATATTTCCTCACATTGATCAACAACTTCTCTTGATGTAGCTTCCTCATTACTGCATCTAAATGCTTTAGATGCTCTTCTTTCATTTTGATGAAAATCAAGATGTCATCTAAATAAACCATGACAAACTTACCAATAAATTCTTTCAACACTTCATTCATTATCCTCATGAATGTACTTGGTGCATTCGTCAAACCAAATGGCATGACTAGCCATTCATACAACCCTTCGTTGGTTTTGAAGGCTGTCTTCCATTCATCACCTTCTCTCATGCGAATCTGATGGTATCCTCTTTTCAAATCAACTTCTGAAAAGAATTTGGCTCCACTCAAACAGTCCATCAAGTCATCCATCCGTGGCAATGGAAACCTATACCTGATGGTTATCTTGTTAATGGATTTGGAATTAGTGCACACTCTCCAACCTCCATCTTTCTTTGGACTCAGTACCGTTGGAACGACACATGGACTTAAACTCTCCCTGACCAGTCCTTTATCTAGCAGTTCCTGTACCTGCCTTTTGACCTCCTCATTCTCCTGAGGTGTCAACCTATACGCTGCTTTTCTCGGTAAACTAGCTCCTGGTATGAGGTCTATGTGATGGCTCACGATCCTCATTGGCGGAAACAAATGAGGTAATTCTTCCACCACAATATCAACGAACTCTTCTAGTAGTTCCTGAATCTCCTCCGAAAGATCATCCACTAGTGTGCTGTTCAAGACAACTTTCGGTTTTCTAACCACAAAGAATTGTGGATCTTCCTTCTTCTTTACTTCTGCCAGAAGTTCCTTCCCACTCATGAGAAGTATCCTTTTGTTCACTTCCGGTTTCACCTCCTTATATTTTATCGGAAGTAACATGTGTGTTCTCCCATTCTTCTCTAAAGTGTACGTATTCATCTTCCCATCATGAATTACGTTTCTGTCATATTGCCATGGTATGCCTAGCAATAAATTACATACATCCATAGGAATAACATCACAGAGAATTTTATCATTGTATCCTCCTATCTTGATGTCAACTAAGCATTGTTTAGTGACACTCACCTGATGTCCCTTCTGTAGCCATGATACTTTATACGGACTCGGGTGATCAGTCGCCTCCAGTTCCAGTTTCTCCACCATCTCGGTTGAGACGAGATTGTCAGTGCTTCCGCTGTCCACAATGACCTTGCACTTCCTATATTTGGTCTTGCAAGAAGTTCTGAACAGTCTGCTTCTCTGAGTTGTGTCCTCCACCTCCTTCTCGTGTGTTAAGAGAACTTTACGCATCATCAGTGACCTTTTGTCTTCTGCATCTTTTGCTTCATCATTTCGCCTCTGTGCCTCGGTGATCTAAGATTCTGCTCCATCTTTCTTCCTTTCTAGACAATCAAATTCCTTGTGTCCATTTTTCCCACATGTATATCATGTGATGATTCCTCCTCTGCCTCTTCCTCTACCTATGGTACGAGGAAAAGTATTAACATCAGCGTATCCTCCGCTCTGTTCTGCCTGCTGCAGTCATTGTTTAGCGTGCTGACCTCGCTGTGACTTCCACGTCTTTCTGTTCTCATATGAGGCTTCTTCCAATCATCCCTAGACTTCTGGAACCTATATTGGGCAACTGACTTACCTTTTGATTGGCTCCTACCTTGGCCTTGCTCTACTGGCTTACGGCTTAGCTTCTCTTCCGCCTTCAATGCCATCTGATATGCATCCTCCACCATTCTGATGGTTGTCATACTCATTTCATCCTGGATATCGTATCTTAATCCATTCATGTACCTGGAAACTTTTTCATCATCGCTCTCCCGATGACCTCCTCTGATATTGAGCTTATAAAATTCTTCGGTATATTCCTTCACCATCATCAACTTCTGTCTCAGGTTCTGCATCCTCCTGAACAATGTGATTTGATAGTCTCTTGGGATGAACTTTGCCTTCATCTTCGCAATCATTTGATCCCAAATTTTGATCTTTTGTTTACCTCTGGAACGTCTATCTGCCTGAAGCTCGTCCCACCATAATGCTGCATGTCCCTTTAATTTCGTGACAGCATGCCTGACCTTTTTATCTTCTTTGATATCCTCATAATTGAAGTAGGTATCAAGAGTTCTAATCCAGTCCAACAACTCTTCTGCATCGAAACTTCCTTCGTAAGCTGGAATGTCCATCTTTGTCTTTGAACTCATCCGGGCGATAGCTTTAAGCAACCGCTCATTTGTTGCATCTTCGACTGCAACTTCTCCTTGTTGTTCGACTTCAACTTCTCCTTCGGATTCGCTTAGATATCCATCATTTGTTGTGCGTCTCTACGCTTCTTCCATGTCTTCTAATCTCACTCTGAGATCGCATATCTACCTTTCCATCTCAGGATTTCCTGCCAGCCTACCTCTTCTTCGCACATCCCTGTCCTCTGGATCAGGTGATTATCTTTCCCTTCTGGGCGGCATGGTGAATTCCTCTTTCTCCCTCTGTTTGAAGTATACAAACAGAAACTCGGTTTGATACCACTCTGACGCAAACGACCACCTTGGGCACGTCCTCTTCCACGAGGACCTTCTTTTCCCTTGGCCTGAAGAGATGAACCTCTCTTCAAATCCCTTATCGGGACCTTTCTAAACCCACAGGATGCTCCCCTGGTGATCTCCCTGTTGTCCTATCAGGAAATCGACACTCGCAAGATTGCGAGTCCTGCACTCACGAGATCGGGATTTATAATTTCCTGAACCCCGAAGAAATATCCACCCGCGTGTCCCTTGCTCTTATCGGAACATTTCCCCATCAGGAAATTAGTACTCACAGGGTCGTGAATCACTCACCTCATGGATCCCCGATTTCTGATGGTTCAGTCAACGCTGACTTTCCCCTGCTTTATCAGGACTTCACCAATCACGACCTCCAATGCTGGTTCCTCCAACTTTCGAGTCCCAAGGTGCCGAGACGCCGATACTATCGCTGTCACGCTTTCGCTACCTCGCACCCATGCAACTTTTGGCACAAATCTTCACGACTGTAACTCATGAACTCCCGAGTTCACGATATGTCGATGCCACCTGCCATCGTCTCCTTACAAGGCTGACCCTTCGACACCTGTCCTCCACTATAGGTCTTAACCCTATCGGGAAATCGCATGTCGGAGTATCACGATTTCCATGGTCAAAGTTCACGGGATTTACAAAACTCTGAACCCCGATGCACGACGACACATGTCTCCTATCACACCTTCCAGGGCCCACAAATCTGACTATCAGGATATCGCATTTCACGATATCGTGATTCCTAGGTTGGTGGTTCTCTGTCCTCAGAAACCCCGAAATGCTGAACCCCGATTCCACTGGATACTTGGACACGTGTCCTGCTGATCAACGGCTCCAATCGCTTCGGGAAATTACTAATCGCGATTTCAACATACAAGACTCCTGTCTCTGGAATCCTAGTTCTCCGATGAGCCGAGTCCTGATGACTCTCGGGCTCCTTCTCGGCTCGTTCAGGCTTAAACCGTGAGCTACTTCCCGCAATCTGACGGCTATCGCGATTTCTCCAATCTTCCCTGCGAGCGTTGACCGTCGAATTCTCCTCTTTGGAGATTTCTAAAAAATGACTAAGTGTTCCTTCACGCACTTTACCTTTCAAAGCCTGTGCTTGGAACTCGTTCTTGAAACTTCCATGCACAAATCCCAATGCTTTCCTTTGACGATACCACGGGGTGCTACACCTCCTGAGCTCATCAACTCTGACTCTCTCAGAGGTTCTTGCACACACTCCTTGTGCTCGACATTCAACAACTTCCCAGGTGTTGAATCCTTCAGACTCTATGCACTTTCTACAACAACAGTCTTCAATCTCCCTTTGCTCAGACTAACAACTGAGACTCCTTCTTCCACCTGTGCACTCTTCACACGGCTTCAACAACCCCCTCTCACTTCTAGGCAAATAAGAACAAAGGTTAACCTATTGAGCCTTCATTAGTGCACTCTTTGCGGATGAATTCAACCGCACTCTATGCAGGAATCTCCTGGCTCAGATAGTGAAACAATTGAAACTTATTCTCTTCTCTCTCAGACTTCAGTTTCAAAACCCTGAAATCACATGCATAGCATATACAAAGAAAATGCATACAAAGAACAAACATTCATGAGAACATAAACAAGATGCACAGAGAATTAACACCAGCCATGAATTTGAATCAGAATTTCATTCTATTAATTCAACATCTGTACATGGGTGTTCTTCACAATTTCTCTTCTTGCTCTTCTCTTCTGAATGCTGCTAATGTTACAATGATACAATGAGGGTTTCTATATCCGTTTTCCCTCTCGGACTCTAAAACTATCTAATCTGGAAATAAAATCCTATCTACCTGCCTTAAATCTATTAAATGCCTCCTATCTATTCTACACAAGAGCATATGGATCGAGGTATGATACAACATACAAAAAGTGCTCCTTCATAAAGGATCATTTAAGACTTGCGCTACAATCCCAAAGCACTTTAAAAAAATTGGGTTTGTTTCTCTAGATGAACTTTTGCTTGATGTGTTGGCTCGCTTGCTGAGTTGGCGATGCTCCTACATCATTTTGGTTCAGTCTGAGGTCAACCATGACTTCATGGTAGAGTAGGAAGAAATCCAGTATTTCTCCTAGCGTGACATAAGCGAAATATATTACAGCATGTATCGCTAGTTGTGAAGCCATATGGTTTCGGATGTTGTTGAAAAATCTATTTGATATGGAGATGGAACCCACTATGATCCTATGTGAAAACCATAGTTGTATAAATATGATGTGTTCCATGATGATTCGAAGCACATAGATATTTGATATCACTTCATTCAATATATGGTGTAGAGAGCAGCCATAAAGCTCCATTATGTTGGCATCGATGAACAAGTTGTTAATGTGTTGACCAAGCCTCTATCTCGTGTAAAGTTTAATCACTTTCAAGATAAGCTTGGTCTAGTCCAAAAGGACCTCCCTTGAAAGGGGGATTAGTGTTGATGCCAACCTTCTATTGAAGATTTCTAGCTTTGTGTTGATGTTGTTTGGATACCAACCTCATGCTGAAGATTTCAATCTTCATGCTGATGTTGTTGTGATTCCAGCCTCATGCTGAATATTTCCAGCTTCATGCCGATGTTTTTGTGATGCCAGCCTTGTGCTGAAGATTTCCAGCTTCGTGCTGATGTTGTTGAGATGCCATATTCATGATGAATATTTCTAGCTTCGTGCTAATGTTGTTGAGATGCCAGCTTCATGTTGAATATTTCCATCTTCATGCTGATGTTGTTGAGATGCCAGTTTTGTGCTGAAGATTTCCAGCCTAGTGCTTATGTTGATGATCCTCCAGCCTTTGTGTTTTGATGTTGTGTTTTTTGATGTTGTATCAGCCTTGTGTTGTTATTGATGATGATGATGTATTAGTGTTGTACTGATCCATGTTGATGTAGATGATGATGATTCCATTCCAGCTCCTTATTGTGGATGATGATATTGATGACGACAAAAACTTTTGATGATTTATAGATATTCCAGTCAGTGTTCTAGATGTTGTTGATGTTGTTTCCCTCTCTCTTTCTCGATGATGTTGTAGAATACCCTTCTTATTAAGGGGGAGTGTTGAAATTTTGTAACTGCAAAGAGTATTCTACATATTATTATTATTATTATTTGAGTCATTTATTTATAGACCAAATCCCATTTTGTGGATTGATCATGTCAGAAATTTTAATTGACCAAATCCCCTTTTATGGATTGGTCAAACCCTAATTGTATTATGAAAATTAAGAAGTTGGCCCATAGGCCTAATTAAAGTGGTTTTAACAACTAATAATACAAGTCGGCCCTGCCCAGTGAAGAGACACCTTTTCATCACCTGCCATCGAGTATAAATAAAGGAGGCCAACGCCTCATTATCTCACACACTCATTCGCTCATCAAGTGTGAAAGTTTGGTAGCTACAGTTGGGACAACAAAGAAGAGAGAGGTGCATTTCTCAGTGTTGGATATTCTCTAGCATTTTGGTTTATTGTCTTGGCATTGTATTGGCTATCTGTATTAAGGAATTTTTTTCTGGGTTTTCTCCCCCATGAGGGTTTCCCAGGATAAATGTTGTGTATCTTATGATTGTGTTTCTCTCTGTGATCCTACCTATCTTATGGTTATCTAGTAAGTTGAAAAGAAACCTAATAATATCTCAAAAGTTAATAGTAATAAAATTTGATCTTATGTTTACTCTTATGTTCATCTATTCCTTGAGGTTGATTTGAAAATGCCTACCCAAAAACATAAAGAATAGATATGGACAATTAAATCCATGTATAGAAATGGATTATGAACAAAATCAATTGAAATTTTATAATGTAAAAAACATGGATTCCAAAAACTAATTGTTGAAAAGAAAAAACAACAATAACAGGTTTCAAGTAATAAATTGTACCTTCTGGGTAAAGAAGGGAAAGTCACCAAAACCAATAAATTAAGGATGATTAACAAAAACTCCACCATGACATGATAAATCCTAAAAAACTAAATATGGAATTCCATTAACCTCAAGATCACTTTCAAAACGAAGAATCTAACTCCACAACCACTCTTTTCGAGAATTGACCACATATATAATATATCCTAAAGGAAGACCCCAATAATCCAAGTAGAAAGGAAGCCAAGATTGAAGCAAGGTAAGAATGAATCCTAGATTGTAAGAGGAATTGTTTTTGTAATATCCCCAATGAGAAAATGTTAGGAAAATAATGGTTTGTTTTCCAATATGTAGTTATTTTTATGTTCTTCTCCAAATACATTTTGTTAAGTTGATTGAGGAATTTCTACAAACATTTTACCCATAACCCGTAGATAGAAATTTTGACAAGCATGTTGCATTCAATCTAGATACACGAGAAAATAAAAGAGATTATAATATGACACTTTATTCATAATGGGATATGGTACACAAAAATAATAGATATCTAATGGATGCTATATCAAATTCAACAATAAGCACTAACAAATCAAGACAAAACCTGGAATAATGCCATAGTCTCCTTACGAGATGATGTGTCCTCCTTTGGATTGTCTAACCCTTTCTAGTGTGGTATCAATCTTCTCCTCAAACACATGCTACAAAAATTTGGCTGCATAACCAGCTCTGCAACTTCAAATTACATAGGTCCTTGAAGGACGAAGCTAGATAGTAAGCGGGGACTCGTGAGACACCCTATACTCAATCCAAGGGGATGTCCCTTGTCACGATTTCCTTGAAACCCTCCTAGTACCTGCAAAATATCAATACGAATTCCTCCCCAAAATTCCACAAATCTCCTGCACAAGACAATATTCCTCCAAACTGGAACAAACCAAAAAATGAAGCTCCAATAAAGACCTCGTATGGATCCTCCTCCTTGTTTAGCTAGGCTAGATATTGCACCACCAAAACTAAAATTCAATGGTGGAAGGGTTTTTATAAACCCTAACGAAACAATGGCTCCAAGAGAACTCCAAAGAGATTAATCAAAATACATGGTGCAAAGTGAAGTGCTACCCCTCCTTTTATTCTGCTTCCCTATCTTCTAGAACTTACACCATTTTAACTAAATAAAAAATGACTTCTAGAACTTTCCCCTTTTTGACTAAATCAAATATGACTTCTAGAAATTTCCCCCTTTTAACTCAATCAAATATGACCCTTATCCCCCTTTTACTTTCACTTTAAGATTAAAAGTCATTTTTAATAATGGTTTTAAGTAACTTATTAATCTAAAGATACTTTGTTTCCTTAATGTCACTTTAAATACATAACATCTCCTAACTAAGTGACATTGAATAACCCTTTTTGAGTCCCTTTTCCTTCACCGATGAGACACGAAAGTTATTTCCATTTTCGAACAAGGGAATCCAAAAATGGGTACATGACAAAGTTATATAAAACAAGGCTTTAGAAATTCAAGTGACCACTGATCCAGGTGGATATTGGTGGCCACCCACCTATTCCAACT
>JZKD02S0103474.1:951757-978326 GCA_000966675.3 Picea glauca
AGGTTGAGAGAGTTTTGAGACGAGTGTAGTGGAACCTCACTGCGCTCACTCACACAGTTCCTATGGTCGAGATTGAGGATCTCCCGCCATCTATGAAACCTCATGTAGTTGGGGTGCCACAGACTTGGGTCCAACTTTTCCGATGTTTGCACAACATTGTCGTTCGTTATGGAAGGGCCAAAAGGCCCCAAGCTTAGATAGATTGAACTTATTATGTGTCGAGGGAAATTTTTGTATATTTTTTAGGGCATAAGTCCCGTGATGTATACCGAATATTATTTTTTAGGCATTCGCGCCCACCTATGTACTATGAATTTTTTTTAGATATATATATATATATATATATATATATATACACATCTTTATGTCTTATGGATCACACATTTTTTACAAATGTGTGTACATGTGTATGTGTGTTCTTCTTTTTATGTGTGTGCAACATGCCAATCTAATACTTGATTAGCTAGAGCATCTGTCATTTGATTTAATCTCCTAGGAACATGTATATACGTAATGTAATCAATGTAATGTTCTAAGAGATGCACCCTAAGGAAACGTCAGTGTAAAGTAGGATCATAAACGTGGTAAACTCCATTTAATTGGGACACAACCAACTGAGCATCTAAGTAGACCCAGAGGTGAGAGATGCCATGTGAAAAAGCGTCACGAAGAACTCTATCGCTACATTTTACTCGGCGACATTGTTTGTGGCATCACCTAGAAAGATACCTCTGGAAGATAGCAACTGGCCTTGAGGCATGAAAATCACCCAAGTTGCGGAAGAAATCATTCGAGTGTGTTGGCTAGTGTCATCTACGAGCCCAAAGAACACCTCTGATTCACTTGACATCTACCACAGTGAAAAATATGACATAAATAATGACACGTCCATAAAACAAAAAAGACAAAAAACTATATAAGAAATATACATAAATACAAGAAGGCACCCATGAAACCAACCTAAGAGTATTACTTCTTAAGGTAGAACCCATTTCTAGGCTCTGCCAAGGAATTTCCCTCAAAGTAAAATAGGCGATAAGTGCCCTTCTTTAAGACCTCTTTCACGATGAAAGGTCTAAACCACATGAGTTTGAACTTAACTACCCTCAAGGGATCCTTGTCTTGGTCATAAACCAGGACAATATCGCCTTCGGAGAAAATCCAAGGAAAAATGGATCGATCATATTGACACTTGACTCATTGCTTGTGAGCCTCGTTGGCCAAGGCTGCATCACGACGTTTCTCATTGATTTGTTCGAGATATAATAGGCGTTCCTCAAGCGGTGAAGTGTCTGACAGTAACTCTACTACTAAATTTAAGGTGGGATCTGACACTCAATAGGCAAGATTGCTTCCATCCCATAAATGAGTTGAAAAGGTGAGAAACTGGTGGCAGTCTTTATAGACGTTTGGTAGGCCCATAACACTGAGTACAACATCAAATGCCAATTTGAATTGCCATAATTGATCATTCACTAAAGAATAGTCTTGAGGGACTTATTCATAGCTTCCACTTGACCATTTTCTTGTGGGTAGTAAGGTGATGAATTTTCTTTCCTTAACCCAAACTTTGATATTAAATTGGACATCGTCCTCTTGAACCAAGACCATGCCGATGGTCGACTCTGCAGTGACCAAGTACAACAAAAAATATCACTTATAATCGGGAAATCAAAGCAGAGGGGAAGACGTAAGGGCATGTTTCAATGCTTCAAAAGAGTGTTGAGAAGCTTCGTCCCAGCAGAAAGGGACTCCCTTTTTCAATAAATGCATGAACCCTTTAGTGATATCGGCGTAGTATGCGAAAAAATGCCGAAGAAAGTTCTCTTTCCCCTGTAAGCTCTGGAGCTAGGGTATTTTGCACGGTGGACGCAACTGAACTATCACCTCAACCTTAAGAGGGTCAACTATGATCCCTATTGTCGAAAATAGGAAACCCAAGAGAGGACCCAACGTCACGCAGAAATTGGACTTGTTAGGATTCAAGCGAATCTGATAGTAGCGACATCATTCGAAGATTAGTCAGAGGTGTGTGGGATGATCAAATCTCTTACGAGAGTGTGATGCTAGATCATTAACATAAGCCTCGACTATATATCTAAGTTCGTGGAAAGAAAAAGAAATGGCTCACTGAAAAGTTTCTCCAACATTCTTCGGGCCAAAAGGCATATTACGATAAGAAAATGTTCCCCAAGGACAGATAAAAGTTGTTTTATGCTGGTCTTTGAGTTTAGTCTGAATCTGGATATATCCAAAAAAACCATCCATGAATGAAAATATCACATAGCCTTGACATTCATTGACAATCTGATCGATGAATGGGGTGGGAAAATTATCTTTCAGATAGGCCTTATTGAAGTCATGAAAGTCCATGCACATGTGAATCGTACCCTATTTTGTGTTAACCGGAATGGGATTTGACACCCATTACGTCAACTGTATGGGGTAGATAAATCTAGATTTAAGCAATTCCTCTACTTCAACCTTAATTATTGCTGCTTTCTGAGGATTCACTGGATGAAGCTTCTGTCGGACCAGCTTGGTGTCAAAATAATTCGTTATCTCACATTCGATGATTCTTGGATCTTTTCCTAACATTTCCTCGTAAGACGAAGAAAAATGGTCAAGGAATTCCTTAAATAAGTATATATAAATTCAACTCTCTTCGGGGTAGAAGTATGCTCCGACGAAAACATTCTCCATGATGTCAGGGGTTCTACAGATATCTATAGGGATCGTTTCAACGATACTCACCATATTACCCTCAGCGTAAACTACGTGCATATCCAGAGGATTAATAGGACAAGACCTATCTCTAGTCATAGTAAAAAAAAATTAACCTCCCTCTATTCTTCTTAACATCGGAAGGAAATAAGATATGTGATGGAGATCATCCCAGGATCTGTCTGGACTAGTCAATTCCTCAATAATGTCCTCATATGAGGGCAAGACCAGGTCTAATGAATCTGTAGTGGCAAAGGAACCTTGAGCCAAAATAGGATTGAGAACTGGATCTAACTCATGTGCAGGAGTCAGATCGGGGTCGGTCGAAGCTTGCTGGACAATGTTGTATGCAAATTCTACTGTGGACAAGGGCAAGGCCATTCTAGAATTCCCTATCCCTTCCATCGAGGCCAATGGGGAAGGAAGATTCCATGGATCGTGAAAGTAAGTCATTCAAAATGATGACATTTGAAATATTTCAGCCATTGGTTGGTCAGGGACAACCGATATAAAATTGTAATTGCCAAAAGGAGGCGGGCAATCAAAAGTACCCATCAATTATGGACACAAACTAGCCCCTATGTTGACTATGTCAGGATGAGGGTTATCAATCATCGGGACCATGGATGCCCCCAATGAAGGGTGTGAATGGGAGAAGGACAACTGGTCAATGGTCATGATTCAACCCTCATGTAGAAACAAGAAGACCCAAAAAGCTATGGCAACCACTACATGCATTTCATAGGGGTTTGTGCCAAATCTTCCACCATGGAATCATTATGGGCAGGCCTCGTGTTCGGATTATGAGAAGCTTTCTTCAACGCCCCTTTTGGGATGCGTTTCATTGTTTCTCCCATCGTCTTCTCAATCTGGATAGAAACTGGTGGTTTTGTGGCTTATTTACCCTTCTCGACAAATTTTTATGTTCTATAATCTTGGGTCCTGGTCGCTATATGAGTGTTACCTTTTACCATATAGACATTTTTGGATGAGGTATTACCAGAAGACATGGGGGGTCCTTGACTTCCCCATCCATGCTCGAAGAAGAAGAGGCTTGAGCCATGTTTTCCCCATGTGGAAATGTGTTTGTCAGCACAACAGGTTGTTGTTGCGCTAATAGCTTCTGGGCCTCCGCAATTCAAGGGAATAGGTGAGTCGGATGGTCCTTCGTGCAAAGGTTACATAGATACTTTGACTTTCTCTTCTCTGTTTTTCCCCCACCAACATTGTTATTGGGCTTCTTATCCCCTTTACCCTTCATGTTTCACTATTTTTTCTTTCCTTCAGGCTGTTGGTTGGCCTTCGGGTTCATCAACTGCACACTGTGCATGTCTGACACTTGGGTAGAGGGAACAACCGAACCAAAGGTATGGTTGGCCACTATCTGTTGTATCGACAATTGTTGCAATTGGTTTGACAATATATCAATGGACTATCCTTGTACTGAACCAACTATACCATCGATATGTGGTCCAAAATTTTGTCTGGCCTTGTCGAGGATGGACCGCGGCACATATTCAAAGATATCGTAGAGTAAGATAGACTGAGATTAAATCAATTCGATCTGTTTCTCTCTCATTACCACCTCCTCCTCTGAAAACACTCCTGAATTTGCAACGTCCTTGGATAAAACTGGCACCAAAGACGTCAGGAACCACTCCAACAAGAAATTTGGTCGGACCTATACCTTAATCAAGAAATTTTGACGTCGCCATTCTCAGATGTGATCCAAGATATGATTGGACTTAGTCTGCTCAAACTTGGCCACCAATTCGGTGTCGACATCATATCTCATGGGTAGTAGGAAATGGTTTAGGAGGACCTTTTCCAAGTCGTTAAAGTAAAAATAACTTGAGTGGTTGAGCTCAATGTACCATTTCATGGAACCCTCGATAAGAGTGCATTGAAAAAGGCACAATTGTACAGAGTCGTCTTGCAGTGAGTTTGATAAGAACCAAAGGTGGAAAGTTTTCACATTATCCCCCAAGTGTTCTCCAGGCTTGCCTTTGAATTTTGGAATATCCAAGGGAAATGTAGTCAGCATGGGAGGCCAATGCGGATCATGACAAATCACGTCGTTAGGAAATCTTGATAAGTATGGTAGGTGTAATGTTGCCATAAATAGTAGTTTGGGTTGGGTACTATGTATAGGAAAAAGGGGGCCTAGAGTTTGACTGGCACCAGGTTGCCAAGAAAAGTTGGGTTGCTGGCCAGGGTTCTGGAAGACACTGTGGCCTTGACCAGCGTACGAAAACGGTGTTTGCTGGGATATCATTGGTTGATTCCCATAATTGGACGACGTGGGTTGAGTAGGTATTTCTCCCATTGTTGTGTTCCAAATTTTCTGGAAGGGGTTTGCCCCAGCTGATCCAATGGGCATAGGTACTAATCCTTTGCTAAGGTTCCATTGACCATGGAAGGGGTTTCCCCCGACTGACATATTTTTTGAGGGAACTGATCCCTACCAAGGATTCCAAAGTCCTTGTGAGGAAAAAACTCCTGTACTTGCCCCCTGTGTAGGAATAATACCCTACATAGGATTTTGTTGTCCAAAACCAGGCTTGCCCCCGACCAAGACAGAAGCCGAAGAAAAGGAATTATTACCAAACGTGTCGAACAAAGAGAATGACATGGATCCCACCGGCATAATGTAAGATGAAGGTCCTAAAATGCCTGCTCCAAATAAGTTGTAGATGGTATTTAACCTGCTGGGTTGCTGGAAAGCACCATCAATCGAAGGGGACGAAGGAGGTATATGAACTCCATCATAAGGTATAGCGTTGAAGGGGACTGAAGTGCCCCCAATAGACCTTTTCACAAGAGAATTTGAGCTCCCTACCCCCAAACCCATGGTTTGTAAAGTGGAGTAGGTGAGGATGGAGTTCGAATCAAAACCGAGCATCCCACATGAAAATGGAGGGCCTGTCACACTCTGCGTAAACGGAGCAGTGGTCGTCACGGATGATGGTATCATACCATTTCCTAAAGTAAAGGGTGTGAATACCATTGTGGTATGGACCGACGAAGGTGGTTTAGGGGGAAAAATACCCCCTGTAGTGGTATATGAAACAGGAGTATGGGGACTCCCGGACGAACTCGCTCCATAGCTACTTGTAAAATTATCTAATGCTCGTAAGGTGTCACCCTCAGAGGGACAACTTGTACCAAAATATGCCCTAAGAAGTCAGTGATCGGAGGGTTGGATGTCCTGAGAGGTTCTTCTCAAAGGTCAGAAACATTAGGTTCCTCCGTATTCGACTAATCTCCTCTCGGAGCTAGAATGGGCACAGTTTCTTGCAACCCCATCGCTTCGAATGACCCTTTCTAGTCAATTCTTCACTGTAATGATGGCGGTGGTGGATCTAATGTAATTGGCGGCAGGACGTGAAGACTTCATGATCGACACAGCTCTTGATATTCCACTTTGTGAAAATATCAATGATATAATAAGGATTTAACTAGCGTTTAACACCAAGAACACACTAGAAAAATTCTTATAAGAAAAACCAAGCAAACCACTATTTAGTTGGAAGAACAGTTACACCATCCAACACTAGAGAAACTTACCGGTCCAAGTGCAACACGAACACAGAAGAACCCTATAGGTATACTCTACAAAGTGTGACCCAACGTCTTCCCTAGGTACCATGATATACCCCCGTAATCACTTGTGTATATCCCTAAGATAAATGGAACCAATTTTCCAGCTCACAAATAGTCACAAGGCAGGTACAGTCGACAGTCAGGTGGACCGCAATGAGCAGGATAACAAGTCTGAAACCTACCAAGGGTATCGAAAGAAAGTGTTCTGGAAGACAAGAGAGGGTCTTGAATGGATTCGAGGTCCACAAAGCTCTGTAGGCAAATGCGAGCGATAGTATTCCCATGAGAGATCCTCAATATGCTTTCCCCACTATGTTTAGTCTGACTTTGGAGGGGTTATCTATGCTTCCTTTCCTCACGTGACCTCGTGTTTATCCCTTGTGTTAGAGGTGGGGTCCCAGATAAATTTCATGTCACTAGACTTTAACACTCCCTAGATCTGACCCTAGTGCTTGATTAAAAGACTTGAAGAGTTTCCTCTCCAACCTAATTCAAGGCCCTAACCCTAAACTAGTTGGTTGACCCTACAAACATAAAAGTCTAATTAATTTTAGATTTAGCATTCATTTTAATGGCTTATTTAACTCAAAGGATATGGTAGTGAAACTAGTGATGTTTATGAGAGATGAAAAGAGGAGAAAAAGATGAAACTATGAAATCAAAATTACTTCTAGTTAAAAGTAAATATTTACAACTAACTCTTTGTAACCAACTTTTGCATTACTAACTTTTTAAAGATATTTAAAAATAAGACCTAAAACAAAATTTCACTCGACTACAACCTACTTAAGTTCTAAGAAATCAGTAAAAAACTTTAAAAAATGAACTCTTTTTCCTATCAAGTAAAATAACTAACTCCAACTACTTTACCAAAATAAGAATGAAAAATATTTTCTCTCTTTTTTTTGAAAATGCTTCAAACAGAAAAAACCTTGAAATAATTTATTTTTCTCTTTTCTTTAAAGCAAATGAAAGGGGGGAAAGAAATACAAGACAAGACCGAAACAAAACTTTGGCCCACTGTGGATTTCAGGGAGTCACTAAAGACACCAAGTAGCCCAATCAAGAATTCAAAGACTCGCCTAAAACCCTTTTAGAAGTAAACACAAGAAACTTCAAAGAACAAGCAAACTGAAATCTAACCCAAGCTATGACTGTGAAAACAATGACATTGAACTTTGTCAAGAAACCCTGAGAAGTATAAACCTCAATCAGGAAAGAGGTTGGTTTCCTATTTTTCAAAAACAGTTTCTTGAACCAGGTATGATACTCTTGTTTCAACAGCCTGCGTATGTACGTGGGTTGTTTACTAGATAGGGCGCGTATGTACACGGGATGACCCATTGTACGACGCGTACACCTCTGTATTTCCTCAAAAAATAAATAAAACAGACTTACTGATAGGGCAGGGATAACTAGTATGGCACCAAAAGGTGACCATAATCCCTTAAAAGACTCAGAAGACTCAACAGAAACTCGAAATTCATAAAAACCAATCAAACACCCAAAAAATCCCCTAAAACTCTAGAGGCTTCTCCAGTATGGTCGCCATTTCTGCTAGCGGGAAAAACCCCCCTATGAATACACCAGGGTTTACAATGTAGGCAAATCAATTAACCGTCTAAAAGTCAACTACTTCTCTAACTACCCCAAACATACCCAAGACTCATACAAAGAAAGAAAAGATGAGAGCGATCGAGTAACTATACCTCTATTTCGTATTCGGTGATGATCCCCTCATACTTGAAAGCTTTGTTGACTGCATGCCTCCTCCCAAGGCTGGCCTACATTCAAATATAGACAAATAGAAATCTACAAGCATGAAATTCATATACAAATTAGGGTTAGATGTTAGACCGTCAAAACATAAACCATTAAAAGAATTCAGTACACCATGATTTGGGACAGGAAAAGTACTTCTTTTATTAATAACTTAATTATTATACCTTTACAACCAAAGCCATCTACTACTCCACAAACTTGGTTCGGGCTCCTCTTTCTCCAAGCTCCAAGTGCACCTCTATATGTCTTCTCCTCTCAACCTTCGGATATCTTCGGGGAAGTGAATGGGTTATGATGGAGGAAGAAGGAATAATTGGGGAATGCTGAGGCAATTCTCACAAAAGGGTTGCAATTACTTGGGGAAAGGAGGGGATGTGAAACGAGCAGAGTTTCATTGTTCTTAAGTATAGATGTGGAATGAGACCCCAACACCTCCTTTTATATGACAAAAGGATGGTTATTCGGTTGGGTGACAGACTATAGGTGGTGGATTAGTTGGTAAACTACCCAATAGCCCATAATCTCAACGAATTCCTTGCAACTTTTGAAATTATACCCGAGTTGTAGTGGTGCAACATGCGTACATACGCGTGCAGTATTGATGCAGAGCACGTACATCTTCAAAAAAATGGTTTTTTAGAAGAGCAACTCAGTGATGGCTTGGAAAAAAAATGCAAGTAAGAGGGCCAAAGGCTAGGTATGCATGTGTAGATAAATTTAGGGTTATAACATGGTGCCACTACTATCAGAGGTATGTAATCACATATGTTTAAAATATTATTCTTTAAAGGGTATTTGCAGGAGGAGGGATCTCTTGCCATAGATCCATAAGGATCACAGATCAAACACATTCAGAGGAATAATGCAACCCATGTTTGATTATTCTGATATGCATCTATTTGTTATGACATTATTTTGAATAAGGTTGCATGTTGAAGCTATGACCAGCATACCAACCTTTGGTCAAGGTATTAGATTGATTAAATTTGAAATCATAGAGTTTATTCTCTAACCCAACTTTCTGTCAAAATAACATATTGTCTTAGTATAGAAGATAGGTTGAAGAAAGCACTTGTCTTCTTGAGTGAAGGAGACTTGGAAGAAAAGAAACACACTTATTCTTGAGGACAAGACTCCAGGTTCCAGGTTTGATTAATTAAGTTGATAAGATTCAAAGTTGCACATGACAAGTTGATAACTACTCCATTACAAGTAAACACTATAGTTGAGGTAGCAGTCTTTGAAAAGTATTATTCTTGGTAGCATGTGAGCATATTGAGATAAATTCTTAAAATGCAATCATTTACCAAATACAACTAACATCTCATCTAGGAGAAACTTCTTATGTTGGTTCTAGGTTATATTGGATGAATGTTTGATCACAACACTAGAAGAGTGTTGATCTCATTTCATATTGTATTTCTTACTTTTGATCTTTATTCCAGGCAGGTTATAATTGATAGCTCTAAAGGAGCTACTATGACGATTATTCATAATATTGTTTTATTACTATTATCAAAAGAGTATTATTCTTTCTTGTTGTTTTGTTAACCTTGATTCCAAGTCACAGGTGATAACCTCGAGGAAGTTGTAGTGAAGGTTGTTGAAGAAAACAAATTAGATGAGACATGAACCAGACTACCCAAGTCATGTACATGACAGTATACATCCATGTACCAAAGAAGATGAAGAAGAAGCTATTTTTGAGGTCCAAAGTATCTCTTATGGAGATTGATTGTAAGGATAAGAAGGATCCAAATATGACCAAACATTAGAACAAGAACTCACATAAGACTTGGTCAAAGGATAATGAAGCCACCATGACGAGAAGCATAACTCGTTTGAATTATGATTCAACCTTTCATATTTAGACTTGGTATTCAACACCAAGTATACGACATAAGAGATTATGAAGTCCTTGTAGACTCAGAAGAAATTGAGAGTAAGACTTATCTCAGAAAGGATCAAATAAAGAGACAACTTCTAGCATTGGGAGACAGATGCCATGTGAAGACTAGATTGTAGCTTCAGAAACTTCTAGGAGATATGAAATCTCCTTGGAAGATTCCCTTGTTTCATTGAGAGAGAAGAAAGCCAGACAAAAAGACTAGGATATGAAATTTTCCATGAGACTAGAAGAGAAGTCAGATTGACTTCCAATATTGATCTAACAGGTCAAGCATGTTGCAGATGTACAAATCATGATGTGTGTCGAAAGAATTCTCCCAACAAGAGGGATAAGACTATGATGAGACACTTACTCCAGTAATTGAATAAATAGTTAAAGTATTCATGAAGACAACTAGAAAAACCATAATTCATATATAGTATGAGATACTGGGGGAGAAATGCCCATATTTAAAATTGAGTGGAATTCAGTGCAAATACATTAGTTGGGTCATAGAGTCATGAATACAATAAAATATAGAGTTACCTCCATGAAAGAAGAAGAGCTACCTTCAATATCAATTATTGACCCACTCTTAGTTTCATATGAAGTTGTTGTCATGATGAAGTAGAAGAGTTACTCTCAGATTTTAGTAGTCACAGTGAGAATGGAGCAACCATTCTCAACTTCAGAGCAACTGCAGGTGTAGAGTTCCATTTCCAAAGGGACAGTTGTAGAAAGAAGAGAGGACATACTCTGAGGCAGTGAGACAGATAGTGCTTTGCAGAAAGCACATAGAGATAGCACATGATTATGAATATTGAGTTGCAGCTGAGAAAGTGTACCACGTCAGTACAAAGTGATGTGAAAATTTGATTTGAAATTGAAGATAGAAAGACTCATGTCTACAAGATGAAGCAAGATCCTAGAGCTTGGTATGGAAGAATTGACAGTTTTCTTACGAGCTTCGGATTTACCAAGAGTAAAAATGATTCTAACCTTTACTTCAAGGTTATGAATGATGAGCCAGTTATATTGTTACTACTATATGTAGATGATGTATTCTTGACAAGATGAAGAAAAGATCATCACAAATTGCATAAGAAGCTCGCTACAAAGTTTGATGAAAGACCTAATGCATTATCTCTAAGTTCTTGAAGTTTGACAGAGCCTAGAGAATATCTTCCCTAACCAAGGGAAGCATGCAGTAGAAATACTAAAGAGGTTTGATATGTTGGAAATACTAAATAGGTTTGATATGTTGGAGTATAAATTCATGAATACACCCATGGAAACGAAGTTGAAGCTCCTAGTAGATACCTTGTCAGAATTGGTCGATGTTACTCTGTACATACAAACTATTGGTTTATTGATGTATCTGATGAACACCAGGCCAGATATATGTTTTTCTGTGAACACGTTGAGTCAGTATCCAATAGAGCCCAGAGGTGTTCACCTTGTAGTTGCAAAACATGTGGTGAGATACCTTAAGGGTACGTTGGAATTTGGTGTATGTTATAATGGATATCATGACTTCAGAATGAGTGGTTATACCAATTCAAAGTGGGTTGGAAGTGTTTATGACAGAAAGAGAACTTCATGATTTTGTGACGCAAACGGCCACCCCGGGCATGTCCGCTTCCACCAGAACCTTCTTTTCCCTCAGCCCGAAGAGCTGAACCGCTCTTCAAATCCCTTATCGAGACCTTTCTTCACCCACAGGATGCTCCCCTGGTGATCTCCCTCTTGTCCTATTGGGAAATTGGCACTCACAAGATCGCGAGTCCTACACTCACGATATCGGGATTTATAATTTCCCGAACCCCGATGAAATATCCACCCGCGTGTCCCTTGCTCTTATCAAAACATTTCCCTGTCGGGAAATCGGTACTCACAGGGTCATGAATCACTCACCTCACGGATCCCCGATTTCTGATGGTTCAGTCAACGATGACTTTCCACTGCTTTATCGGGACTTTTCCACTCATGTCCTCCAATGCTGGTTCCTCCAACTTCCGAGTCCCGAGGTGCCGAGATGCCGATACTATCTCTGTCACGCTTTCTCTACCTCGCACCCTCGCAACTTTTGGCGCAAATATTCACGACTGTAACTCGCGAACCCCCGAGTTCACAATATGCCGATGCCACCTGTCGTCGTCTCCTTACAAGGCTGACCCTTCGACACCTGTCCTCCACTATAGGTCTTAACCCTATCGGGAAATCACGTGTCGGAGTATCAATATTTACATGGTCGAATTTCACGGGATTTACAAAAATCCGAACCCCGATGCGCGACGACACCTGTCTCCTATCACACCTTTCGGGGCCCACAACTCTGACTATCGGGATATCGCATTTCGCGATATCACAATTCCTGGGGTGGCAGTGCGCGCTCCTCAGAGACCCCGAAATGCCGAACCCCGATGCCACTAGATCCTCGGACACACGTCCTGCTGATCAACGACTCCAATCGCTTCAGGAAATCGCTAATCGCGATTTCAACATACAAGACTCCTTTGTTTGGAATCCCAATTCTCCGATGAGTCAAGTCTCGATGACTCCCGGGCTCCTTCTCTGCTCGTTCAGGCTTAAACCATGCGCTACTTCCCGCAATCTGACGACTTTCAGGATTTTGCCAATCTTCCCTGTGAACCTTGACCGTCGAATTCTCCTCTTTGGAGATTTCTCAAAAATGACTAAGTGTTCCTTCACGCATATTACCTTTCAAAGCCTGCGCTTGGAACTCATTCTTGAAACTTCCACGCACAACTCCCAGTGATTTCGTTTGACGATACCACGGGGTGCCACACCTCCTAAGCTCGTCAACTCTGACTCTCTCAGAGGTTCTTGCGCACACTCCTTGCGCTCGACATTCAACAACTTCCCAGGTGTTGAATCCTTCAGACTCTGTTCACTTTCTGCAACAGTAGTCTTCAATCTCCGTTTGCTCAGACTAACAACTGAGACTCCTTCTTCCGCCTGTGCACTCTTCACATGGCTTCAACAACGCCCTCTCAATTTTGGGAAAATAAGAACAAAGGTTAACCTACTGAGCCTTCATCAACGCACTCTTTGCGGATGAATTCAACCGCACTCTATGCAAGAATCTCCTAGCTCAGATAGAGAAACAATTGAAACTTATTCTCTTCTCTCTCAGACTTTAGTTTGAAAACCCTGAAATCACATGCATAGCATATACAAAGAAAATGCATACAAAGAACAAACATTCATGAGCACATAAACAAGATACATAAAGAATTAACACCGGCCATGAATTTGAATCAGAATTTCATTCTATTAATTCAACATCTGTACCTGGGTGTTCTTCACAATTTCTCTGCTTTCTCTTCTCTTCTGAATGATGCTAATGTTACAATGATACAATGAGGGTGTCTATATCCGTTTTCCCTCTTGGACTCTAAAAATTTCTAATCTGGAAATAAAATCCTATCTACCTGCCTTAAATCTATTAAATGCCTCCTATCTATTCTAGAAAAGAGCGTATGGCTCAAGGTCTGATACAACATACAAAAGGCTCTCCTTCATAAAGGATCATTTAAGACTTGCGCTACAATACCAAAGCACTTTCAAAAATTTGGGTTTGTTTCTCCAGCTGAACTTTCGCTTGATGTGTTGGCTCGCTTGCTGAGTTGGCGATGCTCCTGCATCATACTCCTCGGCTTGAAATATTTCATGGGCTCCTGTCCATGAGCTCCTGCACGGTCTGTCCATGCTTTTGGATAAATTCTTATGTCTCCCAGCTGGCATATTCCACTGGATGGTTTCTCCATTTCACCAGATACTCAAAGTATTGTTTCCGTCTGGTTCTTTTGCTGACTCTTTTGTCAAGTATACGCTCCATCTGTGGCCTTTCTGCAATCGCCATCTGCTTCTGCCACTGGACCTCCTGCTGTTCATCACTTCCAGCTCCTACTTCTTCAACATTATATGGATATAAGTCTAAGACATTGAACGTCGGAGATATTCCGATCTCATTCGACAATTCAATCTCATAAGCGTTTTCTCCCAGTTTCTTCAGAACTCTGCATGGCCCAATTTTCTTCATCTTCAGCTTGTTGTATGTTCCCCTTGGGAACCTTTCCTTCCTCAGATGTGCCAGAACTAGATCACCAACTTCAAATTGAAGTTGTCTTCGATGTTGATCCACTCTGCGCTTATATTCTTGGTTTGATTCCAGCAATCGCTGCTTCACTCTGCTGTGAAGTTCTTCCATCGCCTCTGTGAATTCTTCAGCGTTTGCACTCTTAGTAATTATCTGCTTTGAATCCCTCAGCTCAGATACTCCTCTTGGCTGCCTGCCATATACGATTTCAAACAGACTTTTTCCTATGCTTCTGTTTACTAAATCGTTGTAAGAAAACTCTGCCTGTGGCAACACATTCTCCCAGCTGCTATGGTTCTCTGTCACCAGGCTTCTTAATAAATCTCCCAGACTCTTATTTACCACCTCTATTTGCACATCCATCTAAGGATGATAGGAAGAACTAAACATCAATTTAGTTCCCATCTTCTTCTAGAGTGTCCTCCAGAAATGTCCAATGAATTTCGTATCCCTGTCCGATACTATGCTTCTAGGTAAACCATGAAGTCTAACAATCTCCTTGAAGAACAAGTTTGCGATATGAGTCGCATCGCTAGTCTTCTGGCATGCAATAAAATGTGCCATTTTAGAAAACCTGTCAACCACTACAAAGATCGAATCATGTCCTCTTTGCGTCCTAGGCAATCCCAATACAAAATCCATGTTGATTTCATCCCACGGCCTCTCAGGTATGGGTAAGGCTTGATAGAATCCCACATTTTGCATTCTCCCCTTTGAATGATGACAAATTCTACACCTGTCAACAAATTTTTTGACATCGGTTCGCATCCTTGGCCAAAAGTATGTGTCGCTCAGCTTCGCGAATGTCTTGTTGTGGCAAAAATGCCCTGCTAATCCTCCGCTATGCTTCTCTTTCAACAGATTCTCCCTCATGGAGAAATTCAGAATGCATAACCGATTTCCTCTGAACAATAGTCCATTCTGGATCATGTAATCTATCCACGGGCTTCAATCTCTGAGAACTGGATTCTCAGCTGCCTCATATGCCTCTACAAAATCTGCATCACCTGCATACATGTCTTTAAGATTTTCAAAACCCAATGTTTTGACTCAGAACTCCTGCAGCAACAAGCACTTCCTGCTCAAAGCATAAGCCACTTTGTTAGCAGTCCCTAAAATGTGTTTAATTACAAATGTAAAATTCAGCATATACTCTACCGATTTTGCATGTTTCTGATTCATCTTCTCCTGCTGAGTCACAAACTCTAATACATGGTTATCACTGTACAATACAAATTCCTTTGGGATCAAGTACTGCCTCGACTTCTTCAACGCCTGTATGATAGCATAAAACTCTTTATCATACGTTGAGTATTTCACCTTCGCCTCATCCAGCTTCTCACTGAAATAGGCAACTGGTCTGTCCTCCTGGCTCAAAACCACTCTTATGGAAAAGCCACTTGCATCACATTTCACCTGGAAAACCTTTGCGAAATCTGGCAATACCAAGATCGGATGTTATGTGATCTTTCACTTCAACAGATTGAAGCTCTTCTCTGCCTCTTCAGTCCAATGAAAATATTTATGTCTTTTCTTGACTGTTTCCATCATTGCTGCGCTAATTCCACTGAAGTTTCTAATGAATTTCCTGTAGAAACTTACCAATCCATGAAAGCTTCTCACCGCGAAAACATTTCTTGGTGATGGCCAATTTTTAATCACCTCCACTTTACTTGGATCCATCTTCAATTCATTTTCTGATATGACAAACCCCAATTAAATGAGTTATGTCTTCATAAATGAATATTTCCTCACATTGATCAACAACTTCTCTTGCTTTAGCTTCCTCATTACTGCAGCTAAATGCTTCAGATGCTCTTCTTTCGTTTTGCTGAAAATCAAGATGTCATCTAAATAAACAATGACAAACTTACCAATAAATTCTTTCAACACTTCATTCATTAGCCTCATGAATGTACTTAGTGCATTCGTCAAACCAAACGGCATGACTAGCCATTTGTACAACCCTTCGTTGGTTTTGAAGGCTGTCTTCCATTCATCGCCTTCTCTCATGCAAATCTGATGGTATCCTCTTTTCAAATCAAATTTTGAAAAGAATTTGGCTCCACTCAAAGAGTCCATCAAGTCATCCATCCGTGGCAATGGAAACCTATACCTGATGGTTATATTGTTAATGGCTATGGAATCAGTGCACATTCTCCAACCTCCATCTTTCTTTGGACTCAGTACCATTGGAACGACACACGGACTTAAACTCTCCCTAACCAGTCCTTTATCCAATAGTTCCCGTACTTGCCTTTTGACCTCCTCATTCTTTTGAGGCATCAACCTATACGCTGCTTTTTTCAGTAAAATAGCTCCTGGTATGAGGTCTATGTGATGGCTCACGCTCCTCATTGGCGGCAAAAAATGAGGTAATTCGTCCACCACAATATCAGTGAACTCTTCTAGTAGTTCCTGAATCTCCTGTGGAAGATCATCCACTCTTGTGCTGTTCAAAACAACTTTCGGTTTTTTGACCACAAAGAATTGTGGATCTTCCTTCTTATTTACTTTTGCCAGAAATTCCTTCCCACTCATGAGAAGTATCCTGTTGTTCACTTCTGGTTTCACCTCCTTATCTTTTATCGGAAGTAACATGTGTGTTCTCCCATTCTTCTCTAAAGTGTACGTATTCATCTTCCCATCATGAATTACGTTTCTGTCATATTGCCATGGTCTGCCTAGCAATAAATGACATACATCCATAGGAATAACATCACAGAGAATTTTATCATTGTATCCTTCTATATTGATGTCAACTAAGCATTGTTTAGTGACACTCATCTAATGTCCCTTTTGTATCCATGATACTTTATACAGACTCGGGTGATCAGTCGTCTCCAGTTCCAGTTTCTCCACCATCTCGGTTGAGACGAGATTGTCAGTGCTTCCACTATCCACAATGACCTTTCACTTCCTATCTTTGGTCTTGCAAGTAGTTCTGAACAGTCTGCTTCACTGAGTTGTGTCCTCCACCTCCTTCTCAGGTGTTAATAGAACTTTACGCATCATCCGCGACCTTTCGTCTTTTGTGTCTTATGCTTCAGCATTTCGCCTATGTGCCTCGGCGATGTGATCTTCTCCTCCATCTTTCTTCCTTTCTGGACAATCAAATGCCTTGTGTCCATTTTTCCCGCATGTATAGCATGTGATGATTCCTCCTCTGCCTCTTCCTCTACCTCTAGTATGAGGAAAAGTATTAACATCAGCGTATCCTCTGCTCTGTTCTGCCTGCTACATTCACTGTTCAACGTGCTGGCCTCGCTGTGAACTTCCACCTCTTTCTGTTCTCGTCTGAGGTTTCTTCCAGTCATCCCTAGACTTCTGGAACCTATCTTGGGCAACAGACTTACCTTTTGATTGGCTCCTACCTCGACCTCATTGTGCTGGCTTACGACTTAGCTTCTCTTCCACTTTCAATGCCATCTGATATGCATCCTCCACCATTCTGATGGTTGTCATACTCATTTCATCCTGGATATCGTATCTTAAGCCATTCATGTACCTGGCAACTTTTTCATCATTTCTCTCTCGATGACCTGCTCTGATATTGAGCTTATAAAATTCTTCGGTATATTCCTTCACCGTCATCAAGTTCTGTCTTAGGTTCTGCATCCTCTTGAATAGTGTGATTTGATAGTCTCTTGGGATGAACTTTGCCTTCATCTTCGCAATCATTCGATCCCAACTTTTGATCTTTTGTTTACCTTTGGAACGTCTATCTGCCTGAAGCTCGTCCCACCATAATGCTGCATGTCCCTTTAATTTCATGACAGCATGCCTGACCTTTTTATATTCTTCGATATCCTCATAATCGAAGTAGGTATCAAGAGTTCTAATCCAGTCCAACAACTCTTATGCATCCAGACTTCCTTCGTAAGCTGGAATGTCCATCTTTGTCTTTGAACTCATCTGGGCGATAGCTTTAATCAACCACTCATTTTTTGCATCTTCGGCTGCAACTTCTCCTTGTTGTTCGGCTTCAACTTCTCCTTCGGAGTCGCTTAGATCTCCATCATTTGCTGTGCATCTCTGCACTGCTTCCATGTCTTCCAATATCGCTCTGAGATCGCGTATCTACCTTTCCATCTCAGGATTTCCTGCTGACCTACCTCTTCTTCGCACATCCTTGTCCTGTGGATCAGGTGATTGTCTTTCCCTTCTGGGCAGCATGGTGAGTTCCTCTTTCTCCCTCTATTTGAAGTATACAAACAGAAACTCACTTTGATACCACTCTGATGCAAACGGCCACCCCGAGCACATCCGCTTCCACTAGGACCTTCTTTTCCCTTGGCCCGAAGAGCTGAACCATTCTTCAAATCCCTTATCGGGACCTTTCTGCACCCACAGGATGCTCCCCTGGTGATCTCCCTGTTGTCCTATCGGGAAGTCGACACTCACAAGATCGCGAGTCCTGCACTCACGAGATCGGGATTTATAATTTCCCAAACCCGGACGAAATATCCACCCGCGTGTCCCTTGCTCTTATCAGAACATTTCCCCATCGGGAAATAGGTACTCATAGGGTCATGAATCCCTCACCTCACGGATCCCCGATTTCCGATGGTTCAGTCAACGCTGACTTTGCCCTGCTTTATCAGGACTTCACCACTCACGTCATCCAATGCTGATTCCTCCAACTTTTGAGTCCCGAGGTGCCGAGACGTCGATACTATCTCTATCGTGCTTTCGCTACCTCACACCCTCGCAACTTTTGGCGTAAATCTTCACGACTATAACTCGCGAACCCCCGAGTTCACGATATGCCGATGCCACCTGTCATCATCTCCTTACAAGGCTGACCCTTCGACACTTTTCCTCCACTATAGGTATTAATATTGTTGGGAAATCGCATGTCGGAGTATCATGATTTCCGTGGTCGAAGTTCACGCGATTTACAAAACTCTGAACCCCGATGTACGACGACACCTGTCTCCTATCACACCTTCCGGGGCCCACAAATCTGACTATCGGGATATCGTGTTTCGCGATATCGCGATTCCTGCGGTGACGGTTCTCTGTCCTCAGAAACCCCGAAATGCCGAACCCCGATTACACTGGATCCTCGGACATGCGTCCTGCTGATTAATGGCTCTAATCGCTTCGGGAAATCACTAATCGTAATTTCAACATACAAGACTCCTGTCTCTGGAATCCCGATTCTCCGATGAGCCGAGTCCCGATGACTCCCGGGCTCCTTCTCTACTCATTCAGGCTTAAACCATGCGCTACTTCTTGTGATCTAATGGCTGTCGGGATTTCTCCAATCTTCCCTGCGAACCCTGACCATCGAATTCTCCTCTTTGGAGATTTCTAAAAAATGACTAAGTGTTCCTTCACGCACTTTACCTTTCAAAGCCTGCGCTTGGAACTCGTTCTTGAAACTTCCACGCACAACTCACAGTGATTTCCTTTGACGATACCACGGGGTGATACATCTCCTGAGCTCTTCAAATCTGACTCTCTCAGAGGTTCTTGCGCACACTCCTTGCGCTCGACATTCAACAACTTCCCAGGTGTTGAATCCTTCAAACTCTGTGCACTTTCTACAACAACAGTCTTCAATCTCCCTTTTCTCAGACTAACAACTGAGACTCCTTCTTCCTCCTGTGCACTCTTCACATGGCTTCAACAACTCCCTCTCAATTCTGGGCAAATCAGAACAAAGGTTAACCTACTGAGCCTTCATCAATGCACTCTTTGCGGATGAATTCAACCGCACTCTATGCAGGAATCTCCTAGCTCAGATAGAGAAACAATTGGAACTTATTCTCTTCTCTCTCAGACTTTAGTTTGAAAACCCTAAAATCAAATGCACAGCATATACAAAGCAAATGCATACAAAGAACAAACATTCATGAGCACATAAACAAGATACACAATGAATTAACACCAGCCATGAATTTGAATCAGAATTTCATTCTATTAATTCAACATCTGTACATGGGTGTTCTTCACAATTTCTCTGCTTGCTCTTCTCTTCTAAATGTTGCTAATGTTACAATGATACAATGAGGGTGTCTATATATGTTTTCCCTCTTGCACTCTAAAACTGTCTAATCTAGAAGTAAAATCCTATCTACCGGCCTTAAATCTATTAAATGCCTCCTATCTATTCCAGATAAGAGCGTATGGCTCGAGGTCTGATACAACATACACAAGGTTCTCCTTCATAAAGGATCATTTAAGACTTGCGCTACAATCCCAAAGAACTTTCAAAAATTTGGGTTTGTTTCTCCACCTGAACTTTCGCTTGAGGTGTTGGCTCACTTGCTGAGTTAGCGATGCTCCTGCATCATTTTGGTTCAGTCTGAGGTCAACCATGACTTCATGGTAGAGTAGGAAGAAATCTAGTATTTCTCCTAGCATGACATAAGTGAAATATATTACAGCATGTATCGCCAGTTGTGAGGCCATATGGTTTCGGATGTTGTTGAAAAATCTATTTGATATGGAGATGGAACCCACTATGATCCTATGTGAAAACCATAGTTGTATAAATATGATGTGTTCCATGATGATTCGAAGCACATAGATATCTAATATCACTTCATTCATTATATGGTGTAGAGAGGAGCCATAAAGATCCATTATGTTGGCATGGATGAACAAGTTATTAATGTGTTGACCAAGCCTCTGTCTCATGTAAAGTTTAATCACTTTCAAGACAAGCTTTTGTCTAGTCCCAAAGGACCTCCCTTGAAAGGGGGATTAGTGTTGATTCCAACTTTCTATTAAAGATTTCCAGCTTTGTGTTGATGTTGTTTGGATACCAACCTTGTGCTGAAGATTTCAATCTTCATGCTGAATATTTCCATCTTCATGCCGATGTTTTTGTGATGCCAGGCTCGTGCTGAAGATTTCCAGCTTCGTGATGATGTTATTGAGATGCCATCTTCATGATGAAGATTTCTAGCTTCGTGCTGATGTTGTTGAGATGCCAGCTTCATGTTGAATATTTCCATCTTCATGCTGATGTTGTTGAGATGCCAGTTTTGTGCTGAAGATTTACATCCTAGTGCTTACGTTGATGATCCTCCAACCTTTGTGTTTTGATGTTATGTTTGTTGATGTCGTATCAGCCTTGTGTTTTTATTGATGATGATGATGTATTAGTGTTGTACTGATCCATGTTGATGTAGATGATGATGATTCCATTCTAGGTCCTTATTGTGGATGATGATATTGATGACGACAAAAACTTTTGATGATTTATAGATATTCCAGTCAGTTTTCTAGATGTTGTTGATGTTGTTGCCCTCTCTCTTTCTCGATGATGTTGTAGAATACCCTTCTTGTTAAGGGGGAGTGTTGAAATATTGTAACTTCAAAGAGTATTCTACATATTATTATTATTATTATTTGAGTCATTTATTTATAGACCAAATCCCATTTTGTGGATTGATCATGTCGGAAATTGTAATTGACCAAACCCCCTTTTATGGATTGGTCAAACCCTAATTGTATTATGAAAATTAAGAAATCGGCCCCTAGGACTAATTAAAGTGGTTTTAACCACTAATAATACAAGTCGGCCCTGCCCAGTGAAGAGACACCTTTCCATCACCTGCCATCCAGTATAAATAAAGGAGGCCAACACCTCATTATCTCACACACTCATTTGCTCATCAACTGTGCAAGTTTGGTAGCTACAGTTGGGAGAACAAAGAAGAGAGAGGTGCATTGCTCAGTGTTGGATATTCTCTAGCGTTTTGGTTTATTGTCTTGGCATTGTATTGGCTATCTGTATCAAGGAATTTTTTTTGGGTTTTCTCCCCCATGAGGGTTTCCCAGGATAAATGTTGTGTATCTCGTGATTGTGTTTCTCTCAGTGATCCTACCTATCTTATGATTATCTAGTAAGTTGAAAAAAAACCTAATAATATCTCAAAAGTTAATAGTAATAACATTTGATCTTATGTTTACTCTTATGTTCATCTATTCCTTGAGGTTGATTTGAAAATGCCTACCCAAAACATAAAAAATTAGATATTGACAATTAAATCCATGTATAGAAATGGATTATGAACAAAATCAATTGAAATTTTATAATGTAAAAAAAATGGATTCCAAAAACTACTTGTTGAAAAGCAAAAACAACAATAACAGGTTTCAAGTAATAAATTGTACCTTTTGGGTAAAGAAGGAAAAGTCACCAAAACCAATAAATCAAGGATGATTAACAAAAACTCCCCCATGACATGATAAATCCTAAAAAACTAAATATGGAATTCCATTAACCTCAAGATCACTTTCAAAACGAAGAATCTAACTCCACAACCACTCTTTTCGAGAATTGACCACATATATAATATATCCTAAAGGAAGACCCCAATAATCCAAGTAGAAAGGAAGCCAAGATTGAAGCGAGGTAAGAATGAATCCAAGATTGTAAGAGGAATTGTTTTTGTAATATCCCCAATGATAAAATGTTAGGAAAATAATGGTTTGTTTTCCAATATGTAGTTATTTTTATGTTCTTCTCCGAACACATTTTGTTAAGTTGATTGAGGAATTTCTACAAACATTTTACCCATAACCCGTAGATAGAAATTTTGACAAGCATGTTGCATTCAATCTAGATACACGAGAAAATAAAAGAGATTATAATATGACACTTTATTCATAATGGGATATGGTACACAAAAATAATAGATATCTAATGGATGCTATATCATATTCAACAATAAGCACTAACAAATCAACCCAAAACCTGGAGTAATGCCATAGTCTCCTTACGAGATGATGTGTCCTCCTTTGGATTGTCTAACCCTTTCTAGTGTGGTATCAATATTCTCCTCAAACACATACTACAACAATTTGGCTGCATAACCAGCTCTGCAACTTCAAATTGCATAGGTCCTTGAAGGATGAAGCTAGATAGTAAGCGGTGACTCCTGAGATACCCTATACTCAATCCAAGGGGATGTCCCTTGTCACGATTTCCCTGAAACCCTCCCAGTACCTGCAAAATATCAATACGACTTCCTCAAAAAAATTCCACAAATCTCCTGCACAAGACAATATTCCTCCAAACTGGAACAAACCAAAAAATGAAGCTCCAATAAAGACCCCGTATGGATCCTCCTCCTTGTTTAGCTAGGCTAGATATTGCACCACCAAAACTAAACTTCAATGGTAGAAGGGTTTTTATAAATCTTAACGAAACAATGGCTCCAAGAGAAATCCAAAGAGATTAATCAAAATACATGGTGCAAAGTGAAGTGCTACCCCTCCTTTTATTCTGCTTCCCTATCTTCTAGAACTTACACCATTTTAACTAAATAAAAAATGACTGCTAGAACTTTCCCCTTTTTGACTAAATCAAATATGACTTCTAGAAATTTCCCCCTTTTAACTAAATCAAATATGACCCTTATCCCCCTTTTACTTTCACTGTAAGATTAAAATTCATTTTTAATAATGGTTTTAAGTAACTTATTAATCTAAAGATACTTTATTTCCTTAATGTCACTTTAAATACATAACATCTCCTAACTAAGTGACATTGAATAACCCTTTTTGACTCCCTTTTCCTTCACCGATGAGACACGAAAGTTATTTCCATTGTCGAACAAGGGAATCCAAAAATGGGTACATGACAAAGTTATATAAAACAAGGCTTTAGAAATTCAAGTGACCAATGATCCAGGTGGATATTGGTGGCCACCCACCTATTCCAACTGGATCCTCTTGATGGTTTTTAGTTCAACACATTCTTCTATACTACTTTGTAATTGTGGGTTCTACACTTATGGGACTGTTTGAATCCCTACACATCTTCTGGGTGGATATTCGTGGCCTCCCACCTAATCCAACTAGCTTATTTTGTATGTTTTCATGTCAGCACTTCTTTCTGTACTTCCATGGCCGTTTTGGGGCCCTAAATAGTGTTTTTTTTGTTTCACCATAGTCAAACTATAGACAAAGTCAAATTTTGATGACATAATGCATAGTTTTTGAAAATACCTTTCCAACGGGATATCACGCGCCTAAAACGGAGGTCGTATGAAAAAGTTACAACCCCAGGAAGTTGAGGTACCAACTTACCCATAAGGGCCCACATAAATTTTGGTGTTTCATCTCCTAGGGTTAGTTTTTTGGATTTCTAGGGTTTTGGCATTCATGAGTAATGTTAAAAAGGCCACTGGAGCCTCATTGTAATCATTTTTCTCAGACATATGCACGTAGCAGCCACATCACTTATCAGAGATAGCTACCACCATTCAAGCAAGTGTTTTAGTTCTGCAATTTTACAATTTCAGCCTATTTAATTTATTCAATAGAAGATATTGTTCACTCAATATCTGTGTTCTTCATATCTCTATGTTTATTGTATTCATTCCATTAATCAGTTCATTCCACTCCTAAATATGGATCAGTGGTATCAAAGCGGTTTGATCTTCATTTCTTTTTTCATGCATGTCCCCAACAAGATCTGATAACAAGAATTTGGGACTCAAATCAATCGAGTCGTTGCAAGATCGATCACACCGATCCTGACAACAACCCATGGGGGATGAAAATAAATACGATGGATCAGGAGATCCTTTTAAAATGTTTCTCGAGGACGCCCTTGCGTGAAAAATGAAGGAAAATATGGACAACTTTGCATAGATCCTTCGGCGCCTTCCCACAAGAGAAGCATCTTCATCAAGCGTCCATGCAATGCCCTTCAAGGTACATGTAAATTTTGATATTCCATTATTTGAAGGATTGATAGATGCAATTTTTGTAGATAAATGGTTGAATCTACTCAAAGGGTATTTTTTCGGTCCACAATATTTTCGATAGGGAAAAAATTATTTTTGCACTCCTCAAGGTCGTCCCCCATATTAAGGACTGGTGGGATATTTACTCTGAGCAAAGGGCCATAGAAAAATATGCAGTATTTGTGGTTACCCCTACATGGTATTCCTTCCAGCATACCATTAAAGAACAATACTACCCTTTTGGAAGCTACGAGGACCAGTGCACCAGATGGACCACCCTACATCAAGGAAGGGACCAGACAATACCATATTTCACCAATATTTTGCATACCTTGTGTACCAAATTGGGTATCAAAGACTCTGAGCAACATCTGGTGCTCAAATAACGTAGTTGTTTTCATAGATACATCCAAATATAAATGGAGTTTCTAGACATCGCCTCATTAGGTATGACTTATAGATATGTTGTCAAGATCGAGAAGAAATTTAAGCAGAAGAGGCGAGAGTTTGGATTTGCAAACTCCTCAAAGCCAAAGCAGGAAAAAGGTAGCCTCAACCCACACAGGAAGGGACAAAGAAAATATTGAAACTCTTAGGACAACCAATCCAATCTGTTGGAATATTGGTTGTTCTCATTGATGTTAACCCTAGTCATGGGTTTTGGACCACATGATTGATGGAAGTATTTGGACATGAAGGACAATGCACATGCATATACAACACCCATGGATGGATAATATACATCATGTTGTTTCCGGTGGTATGTGAAACATCACATGGATACTCATGGTTGAGGAGAAATGAATTTTTGAAGATGACAAAGTCAATTGAAGAAGGAAGTACATGTAAGCCATGAAGATAATTAAAGAAAAGAATTACACAATAAGAAAGTGTCAGTTCGACCCTAATGTTAAAAGGAAGTGACATAAATGGTATAAATAAATATTATTATACACTCATTTTTTACACAAGTCGAATTTCATAGGAAATCAGAAGTAAAGGAAGCCGAATTTCAAGGGAGGATGAAGTCTTTTGGTGATGTGTTCTAAGGTATGTTATTTTTAGGTCATCTTACCATTTTTGCTATAACTTTTTTTCTAGAATGAGTCAGATGGTGAAATTGCTATGGTATTGAGAATACATATCAAGGTATCTATGGTAAAAATTCCATCTCTTTATTCACTATGATTATGGAGATACACTATGTGGAAGATAGGGTTTGTGACCAATCCTGAAGCTAGTCAATAAACAGGTGTTCTGGGTAAAACATTCATAACGTCTTCATAAAGAATCCAAATGACGTAGGACAAATTGCATTGGAAATAGTATAGACTATAGTTTCAGAATTGGATGTTAAATATTGAGTGCAGGGCATTCTGTACAAGTTTAGTCTCCTGAGTAAACCAGAATTGAACAAGGTCTACCATTCTCTCTATAACTTCTTTTTAGGGATGATTCAAGGAGTGAAACTTGGAGAAGTTTTAGAGAATATATTGAATAATATTATCTATAGTATCAAAGTATTCCAATAATTGAATAATTGTAGAAATTGAAGAAGTCTCAGGAAGCATTATATCAGGTTCTATGTGATGGTTGGTTGATGGTGATGATTTAATGTGAAGTTTTATTATCTCTCATATATTCTTCGGTGGAAGGAAGGGGCAAGGATGGAGAGTTAAACTCTCTCTTGATATTGGAGGATTGTATCTTCCTCTTGGAGGTTTATCCCTCCCT
>JZKD02S0103474.1:978376-1001018 GCA_000966675.3 Picea glauca
ATAACTATTGATTATTTCTCATATATTGTGCATGGTGTATTTTGGTGTATTGGTGTAACTCTTATACTATTGTTCATTGCTCATTGGATATAATTGAATGGTTTAAGTATAAGTTAAAAAAGTTTTTAAATTGTACTTCATATTGATTCAGCCCCCTTTCAATATCAACAATTTCTATCAGAGCGGGTTACCTTTAGTATAGTTTAACCACTGGAAGGAAGATCCTAAGAATAAATGGAAGACAAAATCCCAAATGGGATTCCACCATTTGATGGAAGCAATTTTGAATACTGGAGTAACATAATGGAAACTTACTTGAAATCTCTTAGGGCAGATGTTTGGTTCTCAGTTGCTTCAGGATACAATGCTTTGAAGAAGATAAAGACTGCAACCCAGAAGGAATAAAAAAGGAAGAACAAATTGGCAATAGATACCATCCTAGATGGATTGAAAGATTTAGTGAAATCTAAGGTGGGATCATGTGCATCATCGAAAGAGCTTTGGGACAAGCTACAAAACCTTTATGTAAGGGAAGAAGCATAAGAAGAAGAAGAAGAAGAAGAAGTTGAAGCAAATTACAACATCTTAGATTTCAAAGAAGAAAATAGAGGTCAGTTCTTTTTCTTTAATTTTGAAGGATTAGGTCATGTTGAATTTGAATGTCCTCATACCAGGATTGAAATAAATGACACTGAAGAAGAAAATTCCAATGAAGAAGAAGAAAATCATGAAGAAAAAATTATTCAACAAGAAGATGCGAATCCTAAAAAAATGAAGAATGTTGAGATTGAAAATAGCAAGCTCAAAGACACACAAAGAAAACTACGAAGTGAATTGGGTAGTTGTGAAAAGACAGTTGTAAGATTGAAGAAACAATTAGAAGACTTTGAGAAACTAAGAGAAGAAACCATTTCCTTGAAATATCTACTTGAAAAAGAAATAAGAATAGGAGAAGTAAGGAATGTCCAAATGATGAAGAAAGAATAAGATTGTGAGAAACTTGAACAAGAAGTTGTTTCATTGAGGAAGATCTTAAGAAACTCTCAAGTGCCAAAAGACTTAACACATCTTGGATGGATCGGTGGAACTTCATACAAAGAAGATGCAAATACCAACAAGAAGGTTTAAGAAAGAGCTACACAGACAGTTGATGAGAAGTGGACCAGGATACCAGAAAGAAGGAATGATTACGAAAGAGATGAATATCCATGAAGACCTCCTACCTTCAGGAATCAAAGAAGCTTAAATCAATATGAAGGAAACTACAGAAGAGTAGATCATGAACCCAAATGGACTACATCACAAAGAAGGCCACTTACTCCAAGGTATCAAAATTTATTTCTTGGTCATTGTTATACTTGCAAAAATTTTGGACATAATGCAATTAATTGCAGAATCAATGAACTGAAAAAATATGCAGGAAACATGAATGGTGTAAATAGAAGATATGGAAATAATCGTGGATTTGTCAACAAAAGTTATAATTCATTTTCCCCATTGATGGACAAAAATATTGTATGCTACAAATGTAATTATCTTGGACACAAAGCATGAGATTGTAGATATATGGATGAAGATGTCTCTATGACAACCACAGTATAGAGAAAGAAAGATAATCCAAACAATGAAAATTGTCGAATAGAATTAACTACTGAAGAATGTAAAGAAGAAGATGAATGGTACATAGACAATGGATTTTCTTCACACATGACCAGGGATCAAGACAAATTCATCATCTTGAAGAGAAAGGGTGACAATGTTGCATTTGGACATGACTCATCTGCTAAAATACTTGGAGAAGGTGTAGTAGAACTTGGAAGAAAATATGTAAAAGAGAGGAATGTCCTATTGGTTGAAGAATTGAATCATAATCTACTTAGTGTTATTAAAATGTGTGATCGAGGATACACACTTACGTTTGACTCCCGAAAATGTAAAATCAGAGAAAATAACTCAAGAAGATTAGTTGCAACTGCAACAAGAAGACCGAACAACATATACATCCTAGACATGAAGAAGAGAGAGAATATAGAAGCCACAAAAAAGGATTCCAAGGAAGAAAAATCCTCAAAGAACAAAAATAAGGATGAAGTATTATTGAGTGCCAAATGTTCAAGGGGAGCAACCCCAAAGAAGAGAGTTACCTTTTTCCATTAAACTCAGGGGGAGAAGCCCTACCCTTTCCCATTGATGTCAAAGGGGGAGATAAATCGGGATCATGATGATAGGGTGAGCATGAGTGTTTCCATCAATGAAAAAGGGGGAGATTGTTGGAATATTGGTTGTTGTCATTGACGTCAACTCTAGTCATGGGTTTTGGACCGCAAGATTGAGGAAGGTATTTGGACATGAAGGACAATGCACATGCATATACAACACCCATGGATTGATAGTATACATCATTTTGTTTCTGGTGGTATGCGACACATCACGTGGATCCTCATGGTTGAGGAGAAATGAATTTTTGAAGATCACAACGTCAATTGAAGAAGGAAGTACATGTAGGCCCTGAAGATAATTAAAGAAAAGAATTACAAAATAAGAAAGTGTCAGGTCGGCCCTAATGTTAAAAGGAAGTGATATAAATGGTATAAATAAATATCATTATACTTCATTTGTTACACAAGTCGAATTTCAGAGGAAATCAAAAGTAAAGGAGGTCGTATTTCAAGGGAGAATGAAGTATTTTGGTGATGTGTTCTAAGGTATGTTATTTTTAGGTCATCTTACCATTTTTGCTATAAATTTTTTTCTAGAATGATTCAGATGGTGAAATTGCTATGGTATTGAGAATAGATATCAAGGTACTTGTGGTAAAAATTAATCTCTTGATTCGCTATAATTATGGAGATACACTCTGTGGAAAATAGGGTTTGTGACCAGTCCTGAAGCTAGTCAATAAACAGGTGTTTCGGGTAAAATAGTCATAACTTATTCATTGAGAATCAAAATGACATGGGTTGAATTGCATTGGAAATAGTACGGGCTGTAATTTATTTTTTGTGAGTTTCAGAATAAGATGTTAAATATTGAGTGCAGGGCATTTTGTACAAGTTTGGTCTCTTGAATCAACCAGAAGTGAACAAGGTCTACCATTCTCTCTATAACTTCTTTTTAGGGAGGATTCAAGGAGTGAAACTTGGAGAAGTTTCAGAGAATAAATTGAATAATATTATCTACAGGATCAGATTATTCCAAGAATTGAATAAATGTAGAAATTGAAGAAGTCTCAGGAAGCATTATTAGGTTCTATGTGATAGTTGGTTGATGGTGATGATTTAATGTGAAGTTTTATTATCTCTCGTATATTCTTGGGTGGAAGGAAGGGGCAAGGATGGAGAGTTCAACTCTCTCTTGATATTGGAGGATTGTATCTTCCTCTTGGAGGTTTATCCCTCCCTTTACATTTTGAAGTTGTAGCTACCTTTGGAAGTCATTACTTCCCTTGAACAATAATTATTGATTATTTATCATCTATTGTGCATGGTGTATTGTGGTGTATTGGTGTAACTCTTATACTATTTTTCATTTCTCTTTCATATAATTGAATGGTTTAAGTAGAATTTGAAAAAGGTTTTAAATTGTACTTCATACTGATTCACCCCCCTCTCAGTATCAACATAATCTGCAACACAAGAGGGTAAATAAGAAGACAAGGAAGGACATGGGAAAATGGTGTGACTACCATAAAATCCCTTGGAACAACACTGAAGAATGCAAATCCAAGCAGTCGCATGTGGCTGAGATGAAGGCTTCTTATTCAGAGGCCAATTTTGACTCTGAATAAAATCAAGAAGGAGGGAAGCTGATTATCGATGTTGAACCCAGTGCCATTGTCGCTACCACCAAATTCCATCCAAGCAAACCAGAAGAACCAGAGGAAGGGGAACACCTCTTTCACTCACAGATGTGTGTAAAGGGGGCTTCGCTTCTTTTCATTGTCGATAGAAACAGTCAGAAGAACCTAATCTCAGTAGGGGTATTCAAGCAATTGGACCTGTCGATGACATCGCACCCACAACCCTACACCATCGACTAGCTTAAACAAGGAAGAGATCTACGTGCCATCCAACAATGTTGTCTTCCCTACAACATCAAGCCTTTCAAAGATGAGATACTCTGTGATATTTCTCCCCTTGAAGTTTGTGATGTTCTTTTAGGACAACCATATTTTTGGAAATGTCATGCTGAGTATGATTCTAGACTCCACAGTGTTATATTTATTACTTTGGGTGGACAATTGTACAGGATACTAGAGGTATCACTGCTTACTGCTATTTCTTTAATATTTGCTAAGAAATGTAGTAAGGTCATTTCACGGATTGGGAAGTTCTTCTTCTTTGTGATTCATGCTCATAGTAATAACATTGTCGCCACATTCATGGCCTCTACACATAGCCTCTCTTTGCACCAAAAGCAAGTGGACGAGATAGTGGAAGAGTACAAAGACATCTTCTACTCGCCCATCGGGGTACCGACGCACTACCAGGTTAATTATCCAATTAATCTAACCCCTAGTGAACCTCTGCCTAATGGACCAGTCTATCATCGCTTGTTGAAGGAAAATGACGAAATCAAGCATTAGATACAAGAGTTTCTTCAAAAGGGGCACATTAGATGCAACTCCTCACCTTGTAGAAGCCCGATTGTACTGGTCCAGAAGAAGGACGGGACCTGGTGACTCTGCATTGATTATAGATCATTAAACAAAATCACAATCAGGAACCGGTACCCAATTCCCAGGATTGATGACCTTCTTGACCAACTCAAGGGGGCAAAGTTCTTCAACAGGATTGACCTAAAATCTAGCTACCACTAGGTTCCCATCAAACCAAATGATGTATGGAAGATAGATTTCAAATCTAAATAAGGTCTCTTCGAATGGTTGTTCATGCCCTTTGTCTTAACAAATGCACCATCCACTTTCTTGAGGTTGATGGATAATGTATTGAGACCCTTGACCAACTCTTTTGTGGTGGTGTATTTGGATGGAATCCTCATATTCAATAGAACTTGGGAGGAGCACATGCAGCATATTCAACAAGTTTTTAGCACTCTATAGAAATGCAAGCTATATGCCAACTTGTAAAAATGCTCCTTTGGCATGAACAGGGTCCAATACTTGGGCTACATTGTTGATGAGCATGGGGTACATGTTGATCCAGCTAAGATCATATTCATCCATGACTGGCCATCCCCGACCACACTAATCGATCTTCAAAGCTTCTTGGGACTGAACAACTTCTACTGATATACAATGAGAATTTTATGATCAAGGACGGTGGCAGGGAAAATTTCGTGTGGGGGAAGTAAAAAAAACGAGCATTTTATGATATGAAGCTTCGCTTGTGCTCCGCTCTAGTACTCTCCTTTTTTGATATACAACAACCATTCAAGATTGGGACTATAGTGATCGATAATTGTTTGACTTCATATTAATTTGTCCTTTGACTAAAAATATTTGTGTAATCTCTATTGTTGGAACTAGAGAACTAAAAACAATGATTTTAATATAATAAAAAATACTATATATGTCATAATCTGATTGGATAACATATTGGAGGACGTATTTCCAACTTCCTTATTCCAAAATTTTTATATGTTACCATATTCAAAGTTTTTATTCATCTACGGTCTTTCTAGATTTTTACTATTTTTTTGAAATGTTTAGATATCCAAAGGTTTTAGCATCGAGAGTCCTTTTTTTATTAGTTTACTTCATATTAGTTTGTCCTTTGACTAATTTTTTTTTTTGCATAGTCTCTATTGTTCGAACTATTGTTACTATTTTTTTTTATTGCTATTATTATTTTATATTATTATAAAATAATATAATAATTATTTTGCGTACGTAACAGACCTGCAACACTGCATTCTTTCTTAAATATTTACATAGCACAAGGCCATTCGATGGTCCTGACAGACTTAAGTATTTACCTAACAGGCCTCACAACCTTACATGTTTACTTAACATGCTTGCTACAATACATTTTCCTCCGATTGTTTTTATGTAATGTTCTCTACAGTGAATATGGGAAATATTGTTCTTCAACAACATTATTGGTTCACTGTTTGATGTTTTCTCATTGGTTGTTCCCTGGTTTCTTGTTTGCCTATTTTTGTTGCTCTTGTTTGCATGTTGGTCTTGGTGCACTTTGCACACTTGATATTCTACAACCGCAATTGGAACTGCACTTCTATATTTCCCCATTGACGGGTGGGTTTTGGTTCCATGTTTAGCTTCATATTTGTTGTTTGTTGTTTTCTATTTGCATTTTGCAAATGAAAAATTTCAATACTGGAGATGCTTGAGTCAAAATCCTCTTGCATAACATCTTTGTATGTGAGGATAAAATACGATTTCCTTTTCTTGTATGTCACTATGGCTATGATGGAGGTGGGTTCTGTTTCAAACATTGTTGATCGAGAATGAGACGAAGACATCATTACAGTCATGCTTCTCTGGTCTTAGTAGTCACATACAAAGATGGGATGCAAGCGGATTTTGATCGATCCTAGTATTGAAAAATAGCAACTATGCAAAGTGAAACTTTCTTAATTTTTTACATAGTGGGAGGCCTTTAGATGGTCCTCACATCCTTAAATGTTTACCTAACAGGCCTCATATCCTGAAATGTTTTCTTAACAGCTATGTTACAATACATTTTCCTTCGATTTTTTGATACAATATTGTGTGCAGTGAATTTGGCCAATATTTTTTTTCGTCGGCATTCCTGGTTGACTGGTTGATGCTTGCTCGTTTGTTTGTTGGATGCTACTTGTTGTTCTTTGATTCAACTTTGCATATTTGAGGTCCTGTAGCTGCAGTTGGACCTTTTGGTGCTTGTTCATTGGTTTGTTGTTTGTTGCTTGATCTTGTTTTCTTCAACTTTGTAAGGTTGGGGTCCTGCATTTGTAGTTGGACATGTTGTTGCAGTTTGCAGGCCAGGGGATGTGATTCTTTCCTTCCCCATTCACCAGTGGGTATCAGTGTCGTGGTTTCATTCCCGCGTTGCTTAAAAATCCTGTTACAATACATTTTCATCCGATATTATTTTTATTTTATTTTTTTTCTTCTGCAATGTTGTCTATAGTGAATATGTGAAATATTGTTCTTTAGCAGCGTTACTAGTTCACTGGTTGATTCTTTCTCATTGCTTTTTAACTGGTTTCTTATTTTCTTCTTGTTGTTTCTCATGTTTTCCTATTGTTGTTTTTGCAGTTTACACGCTTGGGATTATGCAACCATGATTGTAACTATGCTTCTATCGTTCCCATTGACGGGTGGGTTTCGTTTCTAGATTTACATTCATATTCATTTTTTGATTTTTTCTATTTCCAGTTTGCAGGTGAAAATATTAAATACTGGAGATGTCTGAGTCAAAATCCTCTTGCATAACATCTTCGTATCTGAAGAGAAAATTCAATTTCCTTTTTTATATGTCACTGGGTGTTATTTAGTCAGGTTCTGAGTAGTCACATACAAAGATGTTCTGCAAGAGGATTTTGATCCCTCCTAGTATTGAAAATTCTTACTTGCAAACTGGAAAAAAAATAAAAAAACACAACAAATAAGGATGCAACCATGGAAATGAAAATTACGCATGAATGGGGAGTGATAGAAGCGTAGTTCCAATTGCGGATGCATAATTCCAACCATGCAAACTACAGATTTCTTAAATGTTTACACAGTGGGAGGCCTTTGCACGGTCCTAATAGTATTAAATGTTTACCTGGTAGGCCTCATAGCTTGAAATGTTTGCTTAACATGCCTGTTATAATATATTCCTCTGATTTTTTTATACAATCTTGTCTGCAGTCAATTTGGGCAATATTGTTCTTCACCAGCATTCCCGGTTGACTTGTTGATGCTTTCTCATTGCTACGCTCGATATTTCTTATTGTTGTTGTATTCAGCTTTACAGAGTTGAGGTCCTGCAGCTACAGTTGGTCTTCTTCGTACTTGTTCACTGGCTTGTTGTTTGTTGCTTTCTCTTATTTTCTTCAACTTTGCAGGGTTGGGGTCTTGCATCTATAGTTGGACATGTTGTTGCAGTTTGCAAGATAGGGGCTACACTTCTGTCCTTTCCCATTTACTGGTGAGTCTCAATTTCATGGTTTCATTCCTATTCATTGGTTGTTGTTTACTATTTCTAGTTTTCAAGTAACAATTTTCAATACTGGGAATGCCTGAGCCAAAATCCTCTTGCACAACATATTTTGTATGTGACTACTACGACCAGAGAAACATGAGTGTGACGATGTCCTGGTGTTTTTCTTGAGGTCGCTATTCACCATATATCCCACCCATGTCACAATCATAGTGACATGGAAAAGGTTGACAAATATATCACAAGTGCATTCAGAAGAATATGCTAAGAACATGAAAGAAATCATATTGATACTATGCAAATGATACGTGCACTTGGAAATACATTGCTTACTCTTCAACAAATATTTGCTCAAAAAATAGTCGACATTGCAATTTCCCTTCCCCTGGACTGTTGTTCAAGAAAATGTATCTTCACAAACACATCTCCACTTGAGAAACGTGAATTGGAACATGGTTTTATAGTTGGGCCACAAAAAAATACTATTAAGATAAAATAATATGAAAATCTTTGCAGTAGCTATAAACAACATCTCTTTTGTGTTGAACCAGAGTTTGTCGAGCTCCAACTATATTTCATGGATGAGAATGTTTTTCCCATAGTTAATGTGTTTCTATGGCATCATAATTATGAGACTAGGTGTTGTTGTGTGAGGGAGAAAGTTCTTATCTCGTTTTCTTTTTCCTCTTCTATACTTACCCATTTTTTCCTTTTCTTCTTCCCCTCTATTATGTGTTTCTCGTTCTATACTTAGTCACATTTTTATGCTCACGGGATCTCGGGGTTGTGAACTGAAAAATCCTCATATCCATCTATATCTTCACATCATGAGTCCGACTGACCACCGGTTTTTCATACTTAGCCAATTTTATGAACGTGGGTTCACGGATAGGAGTTATCGAACTCTGGTGCCCTTTGTTCGGGGTATATATATTGCACCCAAAAATTCAGTGATCTGCAATTCAACCCCAAACTCCTCGGACTCGCAAGCCTAAATATTCCTATGATGACTTCGTCTGACCAACCCACCTTTCCATACTTAGTCGAGTATTCAAAGTTTCATGGGTTCATGGACTCCCGGATTCACAAAAGTTTAAACACATTTTTTCTCCCCTCCATCCCCACCACCTTTCTCCCTTCCCAATTCACATTAATTATGATTTTACTAGTGACAACTCACCAGATAGGTTCAAAAATATTGACATTAATAAGAGGAAAGCTCGAGGACATCTCCCATTAAAACGCATTAATGGGCGGATATTATGGGATCTGATGATTTTTTGCATCCATCTTGAATTGGCAAAAATTATTGGTTATTTTAGTTTTTTTAAGGCATCGTCATAGTAGGAGTTCAATATTGTACTACCCCATTGTCATCAAAAAATGTGTCATCCCCAAAGGTCTTGACATCATGTCCCTCTTTAATACTGTGCATATATTACACGTTGTCATATTTGAGAATATGCTTGCATATGGAAATGTTAAATCATGTTATTAATGACTATTCAACATACATATTCGAAAACATTGGCATGAATAGGTGAAAATATCAAGGAAATCTGCCATTAAAACGAATTAAACCAAGATTTATGGAAGATTATACTATCATCCTCCATCATTCATTTTAAATACTTATTCCCATTTCCCTCTATCATCGAAAACTTGGGCTTTAAGGTGCCTTTGTTCTAATGTTTTTGGTCATCCACATGTGAGACAACTTAGACATGCCATTCATGCCCAATTGAAAGACGAGGGAATGGTTTTATGTGATGTCATCTTTGAGCAAAAAATTTTTGTTTATCCAACAAAAACTCAGACACAAAAAATTCAAGTATCTTATGATTGGTATTCTCCCTGTATTCGATGCTTTGGTTGGTTTAAAGGCCTTCCTAAAGGTTTCTATGTTGAACTTCTTTGTTTTTTAGCTAGAAAATGGAAGGGAATTTCAGGTCACCTGCAAAATTCTCCTTTGTTGAAGTATATAGCTTCTTCCAACAACACAAATTTGGCAAGTGTACCAAATCCTGTAGACCACACAAGAATTTATCTTTTGTTAGAGGATTCACACATATCATGGCTTGCAAAATGGTCTGGAATATTAGGAAATGACACCCAATATTACTCCATGCACTAATATACTCAACAGGAAACTATAAATTTGGATCCTTACGAATGTGAGAGACTGTATGGGTGGTTGAATCAACATCCCAAAATTACAGAAGTTTCTATTTCAAAGTTTGTTGAGCGAATTCTCGGTGTGGTAACAGACTTGACAAAAAGTCATATTCTTTATCAAAGTTTGTTCACCGACCTCTGGATGTAGTAATAGAATCCACATACAATCAACTTTCTATCGGTACTACACATTGTTTTCACTATTCCTATACATATGATTGCATCTAGGTCGAAGAGCTTGCCACTCTTTGCAAGAATATTCTCCTGGTAGTTGAAGGTGGGTATATAACCAGGGAATGAGGCTCTCAAAATTTTCTAATGATTTCATCGTCATGTAACATGGAAAATTTAATGGGAAGGAATTATGGATTATGGACTTTGCAACACTTTCTGAAGATTAATATATACTACCACCTTCTGTAAGAAGTTTGATGTGTTAAAGTAATGATTTGGTTTCTAAAGATCACCTTTTAATACCACCTTCATGTAATCACTTTGTTTCGTTCTTTAGAAGAGACATTGATGTAGTAGGGTATTCCATAGATGTTTCCACTGAATATCAGTCTTCCTATTGTTTCCCTTGCTTTGAATAAGGAGAATGCATTTCTTCTGTTGCAGTATATCCGATATTTGAAAAAAACTGGAAATTTCTCGATGCTTGAAGTATTTCCTTATCTGGATCAAATAAATGGCCATTGCCTCGGTGCAAACACCTCTCGAATTGTTCATCAGAATAATTGATTGATAAGGACAAAGTGCCTTCCTTGTCATAGAGTGCTTCCATCACCAGCTTGTGTTTGCACAAATGATTTTATTGCTACCTTCTTTCTTTGTCCGAGTGGTGGATCCTTCTATCCCAACCAACATGATGGAAATAAACTAGCTCTAGGGAATTCGATACCTTCCTAGAATCTGAGTTGACTATATATTAATTTTGGTTAACTTAAAAAGGTTTATTTGTGAAACCTAATGTTATACATAGAAAATGCAATTTCTTATTTCTTAAAATATAAAACAATGTATTTTTTTAACACGTGGTTGTTTGAAAAGTTTCAGGTGTTGTTTGGGAGTCATGTCCTTCAAGGATGTTAATTAATCACACAATTAATATTGCTTCTGCCAATGCAATCGAGCCGTCGTTAACTATGGAAATTGCATTAACACTGCAATTTCAGATAATAGATTTCAGACATGTACCTAATGTCGAGGTCATCATCGCATAGGACACCCAACCTCTAAAGATTTTTGTACTCACAATAACATTGTAATTGTTGTGACAAAGAAACACTAAAGTAAATTCTCTTTAAAGGTATGAAAATCCTGCAGTCTAAGTTATTAAACAATGACAGGCCTGCTTGTTCACCGCATTGCCACCCTGCACCCAATGGCACTATTCACATTACCACCGCCAGTGTTAATGTCTGATGTTGAAGCTATCTGGAGCCTGGAGTCACCTCCAGTGTGGATGTCTGAAGCTGAAGCTACTTGTTACACTTGACATTAGTACCAGTAGTGATCAAAAGTTTATTATATGTCGAGTCTATTACTACATCCAAAGGTCGCTCAATAATATTTGATATAGAAGTTGGTTGTTTGTCAAGTCTATTACAACTTTGTCATAAAAGGTTCTGTAATTTTAGAATGTTGATTCAAACATACATACAGTTTCTCACCTTCGTGAGGATCCAAATTTATAATTTCCTTCTGAGTATATTCATACATGGAGTAGTATTTGGTGTCACTTCCGAATATTCCATACTATTTTGTGAGCCACGATGTCTTCCATCCCTATGACGAAAGATATATTCTGGTGTGATCTGCAACATTTGATACACTTGCCAAATCTGTGTTGTTGGAAGAACCTATATACTTCAACAGAGGATAATTATGCAAGTGACTTGAACGTCCCTTCCAATTTAGAGAAATAAAAAAATAAATTCAACATACAAATCTTTAGCCAGGCCTTTCAACCAAATAGATGAACAAATACATGGAGAATACCACTCACAACATACTTGAAATTTTTTTGTCTCAGCTTTTGTTGGCTAACATGATTTTTTCCCCCCAAAATTGATGTCACATAAAACCACTCCCTCATCTTTGAATTAGGCCTAAATCACATCTCTAAGTTGTCTGAGATGTCGATGACTAGGAACATTACAAGGAAGGCACCTTAAACCCCAAGTTTTTGATGATAGAGGGAAATTAACACTTAGCAAAGTATGGAATGTTGAATAAAAAGCTAATGCATGCATGCCATATCTAGAAGAGACAAACTATTCAAGAATCCAGGATAGATCTAGCTGGAAACGCCAATGAATTCCAAGACCCGAAATTGATATTCAACTCGTTGTTTTTAACCAGGAAAGCATTTGATGATCAATTTGACATCTATAAAAGACTGTCTACAAGCTTGATTCTTGGACATATTTTCTTTTTTTGTTTGCAGAAGCCCCAATCACAGTCATTATGGAAAACAAATTTAAATTTCAGAGAATATCTATTGAACTATTTCATGACAGTTATTTTGGGAAATAATCTCAGCTATATTTTGTAACCTAGTTTATCTGAATATAGAATATTTGAGGTTTTTGTATGGTGTTTTCCAATGTCTGATATTGTTTTTTATTTTATTTTGTATTTTTATTTTTATTTTTTTAAATTGAATTATTTTCCTATACATCTATTGATAGATGAATTCAACCTCTTTCTACAAGAATTTAAGATGCTCTATGATCCATTCTTAAACAAGAACGACAACCTTTTTTTTTTGCTGCCCAACACTTCGATTTAAATAAAAACTACTCTATTCGCTCCTTACATTTTACATGGAATAATAGTATGTGATAGAACATAGTTATGTCCCACCCTATACTTAAGAAATAAATGGGTGGACCCTTCTTTCTTTCATTCTTCGGGGTCCCATAAATAGAATGAATTAATGAATCTATTTCAACAAGGCAACTCAGGTGTTGATGTCATGATCCTGTTCAATATTGTGCATATATTACAACTTCTTCTATTTGATAATATCCGTGCATATAAAAATGTTACGTAATATATATATATATATATATTTTTTTTTTTTTTTTTAATTTTTTTCCTTTCTATTTCTTATGGTTTTCATTGAATTTTGTGAACCAAAAAACACCCTGCAAATTGGAATATGCTTTGCATTTGGACCACAAATAATCTATTAAGATATATTAATATGAATACTATTGGAATAAATATAAAAAAAGTATCTTTAAACTTGAAAATGTCTTTGTCGACCCCTAAGTATATTACATAGCTGACACTAAATGCTCGTTTCTCCCTCTGTTTCCCCTTCTCTATACTTACCTGTTTTTCCCTTGTCTTCTTCCCCTCTATTATCCCTTTGTGGTTCTATATTTAGTCACATTTCTACAATCATGACTTCCTAGGTTGGAGGATTGGTAGATGCTCATCTTCAACTATATCTTCACATCATGATCCCGACTGACTGCAGTCCCTTTCAATACTTAGCCAATTATCTGACCACCGGGTCCCGAGTTTCCGCTATCGAACACTTATTCCCTCTATTCCATCATATAGATATTCCATCCAAAAAATTCTTTGATATGAAATTTATGCTTTTACTAGTGAGAACTCACCAGGGGTTCGAAAAAATTGGCATTAATAAACGAACAATAGATGTTGTTTTGTGAGATACTTAGCTCTTTTTCCCTTTTCTTCTTCCCGTCTATTATCCCTTTCTGGTTATATACTTAGTCTCCTTTATATGATCATGGGTTACTGGATTGGAATACTGACGAATTTTCACCTCCATCTATATCCTCACATGACGAGTCTGACCGACCGCCATTACTTTGCATACTTATCCAATTTGATGGTCGTAGTTTCTGGAACTAGCACTATCGAACTCTGTTGTTGCTTGTTCCATGATATACATCTTTCACTCAAAACTTTTGTTATCTACAATTGCACCCTAGACTCCTTGAACTCACAAGATTCACTCTACCTGGGTTCACAAAATTTTCAAAGTATCTATCGCTTCCTTCCATCCCCACTACCTTCACGCCCTTCCCAATTCACATTAATAATGGTTTTAATAGTGACAATTGAACACACTGGTCCGAAACAATTGGCATTAATTGTCAATGTTTCACGAAAACCTGCATAGGAGATCTATCTAAAGCATACACAAGCAAATCTTATCAAGAAAAGGAAGAGAGATACATAATGAAGAATTAGAACCAATGCATATTATGATCTAATGAATGAGTGAATGATATTCACTCATATAGGAAATGACATCCTATAATTAGGAATGCATGCATAATAGTGATGGTCTAAGATTAAAAAGTGTAAAATAGAGCTAGTGAGTTAACTCTCACTGAACTAGTGTTACTCCCACTGAACTAGTGTGCTGAAAATAAAAATTTCTCCAACACCCCCATGAACATCACTATGGAGTAAAAAATGAGTCTCGGCTACTAGGCCATATTAGGTACTCATGTACAATGCAACTGATGAACACTGAATAAAAGCGAGGAAATAGGGAAAACCACGTGGGAACAAACGCCGCGCTCAAAAGATAATGTATCAAAAGAAGAAAATGGTTGTTGTTAGGCAACTATGTTCTTCACTGCAAGAAGATCCCGAAAATTATGAAACTTTTGCTCACTGAAAGTCTTCGTTAAGATGTATACAAATTTATGGATCTGATGAATTCCTTTGGCAACCTGTTGCACCTTGTACCTCTTGATCCTGTGGACCCATCTGCACCTGAAAATATTCATTTATGGTGGAAGTGGAACCAGATGCCAAGTCTGATTCTCAAGTAGAGAGTCATGCTCCTCCTGCATGGATGCTTTCCATAATGGATTTTCCATAGCCTTATTGTAGGTCTGGGGATCAATAGATTGAACCATATAGAAATGCATGGACATCGCAGGCTCTGAAGATGAAAATACATGAGAAGACTCCTCATGTTAAGATTGATTCCTCATCAAATCCAATGAATTCCCTGCAAGGTTTCGTGCTGCCTGAAGTGTGGTATGTGCCTTCATGGGCATCTGTTGAAGCTTCGACAATGGTTTCTTATATGGATGTACTACCTGCTTATTTCCATGTACATAATATGAGTGTGTGGAATCATCTCTGATGTCTGAAACTACTGGAAGCATAAGATTATATGCATGTTGCACTAGAGGTGCATGCAAAGTAATATCCTTATGTGTAAGTAGAATAGAGGAATCATTGTTAGAAAACTTAGTGAATTTATACAACCTTGACTTGTGATCCACCTCACCAATTGAAATAATGGAATTGTCATGCCTGTCAATTATTGAAACTGAATCTGATGTAAATTAAACCTTTTTACCTTTCTGAGTGATCTAATAAACTGAGAGTAGATTCATAGAAATTTTTGGAACATGTAGAACATTCTCAAAACTTCCATTGTGGATTTCCACTCTCCCTTCTCCTGCTACTGCTACTAGAGTATCATCCCCCATGAGAATAGGAGGTCTTAAGCATGGAATCAAGGAAGATAAAACTTCCTCTTTTATTTCCATATGATGGGATGCACTAGAATCTATAATCCATGAATCATATGAGGAATTAATTGAAACTAGATCATGATGATTACCTTTCTTAGGAGAAGGATCTTCTTCCTTCTGGTTCTTGAGTCCCTCTGGAATGAAGTTTCCAAGGTTGTTCTATTGAAGTTCTTGTGCCATAAGATCGATATGTTTCTTCATGCATGTGGATTCTTCATGATTCAGTTTATTGCAGTAAGTGCATTGCTTTCCCTTCTTCTCCTTCTTGGAATATGAAGAGTCTTTAGAACCTACCTCGATCTCATGGCAGTTCTCTACCTCGATCTCTAAAGAACTTACTCTATGGAACAAGAGTTGCAATTTGATGGATTATGTGTTACCTACAATATAGAGACATCAGGATCAAATCTTCTACTTTTAGGTTCAAACCCTTTATCCTTCTTGTTGATATATTTTACCTTCAACTCACTCGAACTCTCTACCTCGAAACACTTATCGGAGATGCAATTCATACCTCGATTTGATTGATGATCGTTACTTACGATTCACCTATCGAAGAAAACTAATTCGGGAACAATTTCGATGGTGTCTTGTGGGCTGCTATCAGAATGCTAAATTAGTTCTCTTTGTTCATATCGATCATCTTATTTTATTTATATGTGCTCAGAAATTTGTTTCTTCAACTATGTTGGATGTCAGGAAATTGTGTTTATTATATTTGAATGTTTAATGTGTGTGATTCCTGGTCCTTTTTTCTAGGAACCTTTATTTCAACAACAACAAAAAAACTACTACTATCATTTTTTATTGCTTCAAGTCATTACGACAGAAATTTTCTAAGTCCCATATTTGAACTATACACGCCCCAGGGAAAAACTTAAACAGGAGTATCACATCAGATCTATCATCTACTAGCCCGATGTCTTACGGCTAGCATGTGACACACTGGCACGAGTCATCTTATGCATGGATACCACATGCAATTCAAGCTGCTTTCCACATATCTCTGCTGCTTCGGGCTTCTATTTCMCTCTCGGTACCGCCATAGCAGTGCATTTATTACCATTCTAACCTGGTAGGGACTATGCTGCCATGCAACACTTGTTTTAATTTTAAAATTCAAATGCACTGCAGAGTGCTCTGAACTAATCATTTCCTTGAACTACTCAGTTTAACAGGCAACTATGGATGTCTGATTTAAGTGATAATAAATATGAAATTGTTGGAATTCCATATTTGAGTGAGAGTATGTACAATTCAAGCGCCCCTTGGTTTTTGAGGGTGTTGAATCCATTTATGCATTCAAAAAAGGAAATTTAAATAATAGAAAATGGTGATTTCACCAATATCTCAAATTTCTGTGAAAAAATTCAAAAAGTTGAATGTTTAGACAACGTCGTAATTTAATGTTTTTTAAGAAGGAATCAAAATGAATCATAACTTAGTTTCTAATTAGAATTAAAGAAAACTTATTATTGGTTATTATCTACAAATTCTAGCTGATTCATCATAGTTATTTAAGATAAGCTATGAATTAGGGTTGACTCATCACAAGAAAACCATACCTCCTCATCATTCAGAAAGAGAAAAAAATATCCTTAAATTTCTTTTAAAAGATTTCCTTAAATATAAAAAATAAAACATATACAAATATTTAACATTTAAATATTAAGAAATGAAAAATTAAAATAAAATTCCACTATAAAAGAAAATAAAATAAAAAATATTTATTAACTATTTAATAATATTATTAAGATTCAAAAATCAACATATAACGAAAAAATAAAACACAAATAATTAAAAATAATAATATTTCATGTTAGCAAACATACATATCAAAATTTACCATCAAAATAATAAATATGGGAACATGCAACTATCAACATCAATTTGAAATCAACATCATCAGAATTGTCATTATTAAATAGCCCTCTTTTGAAAATAAAACATAAACGATAAACGATCAAAACTATGAGTGCCAAATAGACCTCCCATCCTTTAATAGGAGAAAATAAAACATATGTATCAAAATGTTAATATGACATCTTAAAAAAATATGTATCAAGATTTATAATCAAAATGATCAATATGATGAAGCATGCAATTATTAAACTATTCAAATACTTTGGAAGCAATAAATAGAACTAGTCACTATTGGATAGCTCGCTCCACTGCTAGGTATGAGAAAATAAAAAATTGGAATATAGATATTAATTTTTATAATCATCACTGGTAAGAGTAAGAGTAAGGTTAGGCTGTTGAAATTATGATTGGTTTTATTGGTGAGATTTGGGATACCCAGCTTGCGTGGGAGAGTGGTAGCTCTATCTTGTGAGGCAAGTTGGGAGATAGAGTATTCAGGTTGTGTTTTTACATGGTCTCTTTGTGACTCGGGGACTAAGGGGGAAGAAGAGTGCCCCCTAGCGTTGGCTAGGAGGTACCAGTGAAGTCTTCATGGTTAACATGTTGGGTTCGTCGCCTTCAGTTACGATATTCCTCACTCAATTAGTAAATGCAATGTATTAAGTTTATTGTATTTTTACTTGAAGTCAGAATTTTTTAATTATTTTCGTATATATGTATTTGGGGTATTCTCAACGATCTTTGTGATCTTGCCCAGCGAATTACTATTCAAATGCTCAACAATTTCTACTTTACTTACACAATGATTTTCACTGCAAATGACCAACGATTTTTACCTTCCTTACACAGCAAATGTTCTTCATGAAACTCAACAAATTTTCATGTCTCTTCTCAGCGTTTTTGGGGAGCTAAAGGCTCTGCATCCCCACATTTTTCCCATCATTTGTTCTTCTTAAATATCAGAAGAATCAATAGCCTTCCCCTCTGCGTTTTTCCCTTGAAACTTAGCGATTTTTCATGTCCATTCTCTGCGTTTTTGGAGAGTCTTGTAAGCTCGTCTTTACCCGACGTTCACCGCTTCGACTCAACATTATTTACCACTATTATTATTCCCAATTAACTTGAAATTCGCCCAGCATTTACCTCTTACACTCAACATCATTTACCATTGTTACCCTGTGAATTACTTGGAAATTTTCCCAACGTTTTAACTTCTCACACTCAACAATTTTATTCCTAGTTTTCTCTGAGTTTATCATTGGAAACCCCTGGCGTTTACTTCCCTTTTTCCCTGCATTTTTCTAGGCATGAGATTTCATAATTCCGAATTATAACTTCGGCGTTTACTTCCTATTCTCTGCGATTTTTTCTGGGCATGAGATTTCATTTTACTGACTCTTAACTTCTGCGTTTACTTCCTTATTCATTGTGTTCCTTTATTTCTTTTTCCTTGCGTTTTTGGGCACGAGTTTTTTTTAAAGCTGGAAATAAAGGTGTTTCCCTTTTAAGTCAACCAATTTACTTTTAATTAATTTACGGGCAAGGTGATAGGGAGTTTTAGTAGAATGGAACCCCTCTACTAAATTATAATTTAGACATTGCCAAGACAAAAACAAATAGTGTAATTGACGGAGAGGACCTATGTTTAGAACTTAACTATGATTTACATGTCTTTTTCCTTAAATTTTATGGTCGATCAATGCGTGCACCTTATTAAAAATATTTTCAAAATGGAAAATGAATGGGGAACTGTTGGACTCATGGATTTGTAGCTACTCATTTCATATTGAATTGATCGTTTGAGTGTTTAGGATCTCTTGCACCATTGAAAATAATTTGATTTCCCTCGCGGACCTTGAATAAGTTTGACGTGTGTTTGCTTGTAATTATTCATTCATGCCCTTAACTTATTAGATTAGACTCCTTGCGTTTTAGATTTAATTGAAAATTATCTTGCGCCTTGAATGAATGCAATGTATGGATGGTTGGTGATTAGTTTACTCTTGCACTTTTAGAACAATGAATGAATGGAATTTGATTGATTAAGCATATGATCTCTTGTGCCAGTTGAAAAGATGATTACCTTGCGCCATGGATTATTGTGTGAATAAATAATTAGATTATTGCGCACATTGAATAATCATGATGCATGTTTAATTAAGTGATTAAGATTAAATGTGTGCATTGAATGATGTGATGTATGTTGTAATAGACTTTGTTGCACACCTTGAAATAAAATATATGTTAGCTTCTGCGCCATAAAAATTAAGTGATTACACTTGCACTTAAACCATTGTCGTTGTATGATTTTTGAATTATTTACATTCTCTTGCACCATGGAATTTATGTGATGTACGAATGGTTATTAGAACACTATTGCATCATTGATTATCGTTGATGTTGTTGATTTAGCATAGTTAGTTTGGACTTGATTGTGTTAGTGGGATGTAGACACCTCCTTGTTCCTCAGAACAATCACCAACCCTGAGACCTTAAATGGTAAAAAACAATTGGATCCTAGGCTTGAGCATTGCTTATGTGTCTTGGAGGTCCTAACCTTGCAGGGTAGGTTGGATGGGTACTATCTTTATGCCATTCTCATGTTATATTTATGATCCTTATGTTATCGTTATGTTATATAGTGTCATCTTTGTGTTATTTTACGATTATATTTGTCCGATGAGTGGATCGATTCAAAGTATTGATGATTCTTGTTGGTCGTGATGAGTTGATCTTGCGTCACCATTTATGATGCTTTCGATTTTGTGTCGTTATTCGATTATGATGATGTGTTTATTATATGTTGTTGATAAATATGTTGATGTGTTGGTTGCAACGTTATTTGATTATGACGATGAGATGCTTGTAATTCCTTTAGTTATGATGTCGTTGATTATGCATTGTTGAATTATGTGTTCACTCGAACTCTCTACCTCGAAACACTTATCGGAGATGCAATTCATACCTCGATTTGATTGATGATCGTTACTTACGATTCACCTATCGAAGAAGGATAGGATCTTGTAGTTGGTCGGGAGGAACCAAAGGAGACATATGATGGAACTAGATCTAATAGAAATCCTGTCCAATAATATATCCATAGATCGTAATTAGGTTTTAAAAAAATAGGAATGAGGCAATCTCGTTAGGCTTGAAACAAAGGTCTACCGCAAGAATGACTGTGGATGTGATGTATGCCCTTTTCTTCCTTCGAAGCGATGTATGACAAAATAAATATATGGTTGAAACAAATAACTGTCTACCACTATGGACATCTTGGCAGTGCACATATTGGGTATTTTAACCCAATCTCCAAGCCTTCAAGCTACAAGCCAAGCACAAGCACCCGAGAGATTTATATGTCCAATGCACCATAATTGTGTAAGGATTAGAGTTTTTCCCTTTTGAGATTCATGATGAGGTCAGTGGTTCCATTCCTAGGATTACAAACGTCTTGGTGTGCTTGTCTAATTTCCCAAAGTTATTTGGCATATTGAACTAAACTCTAGCAGCAAAGTCCACCAACCAAATCCACGAAGCATTATAACATTGATAACTTTGAACTTGATTCAAGGTTTATTATTTTAGAATTATATCTGTTACTCTTTCCAAGGAAGGAAAAGTGGATGCAAGACTTTATTTGATAACTGGTTCTCCTCGAACAAATATGGTCCCTCCTCAAATGCGAACCCATTGAAATCCATCTTCATTTTCCAAGATTTACCACTATTTCTATGTTCAATCCCTGCTTTGGATAATGTTTTCGTAACCTCAATAGTCCATGTACATAATGATATGGAACCTCCCGCAACAGGTTTCTCTAGCTAAAAGATACCATGTTTTTACCAAATGTTCTATGTTAGGGTCCTAACCCAGACATAGGTAGAACAATATATTTGGATATAATAAAGGTCAGTATTAATAAGGCCTTTCAATAAAATAGAATAAGGCAGATGTAAGAAGACCTAATAGAAGATTCTGCTTCTAGAAGAATCTTCCTCTAGATGCTTCTTTTTAGTATAAATAGGAGTTGAGAGTATGAGAACCCTGACTTGGATATTATTTTAATAGAGCTCTACTCAACTGGAGGTTTCCCCCTCAAAGAGGCCCGTGAACATTGCTTTCATATTCAAAGTATTTTTTCTATTATTATTCTCTTATCATTTCAGTGTTATTGTGGTGAATGTTTTGGTTATATTGTTGTTATTCTGCCATTCTAGCATTTTATTTATGTTCTGCATACATTTTATATCTGGTATATTACAAGTGGTATCAGAGCACTTTCATTTGCAGAAAGTGTGGGTTAACTTTTTTCAGGGTGGAGACGTATTCCGACATCTTTAAGCCACAAAGATCTGTCGTTACACGCATAAACCCGATGTTGAGGGATTCATACATGCAGGAAATACAAGTGGTACTTAAGCGCACATCTGTTGGCCACCGTTGTAACCCCTGTTGGTACCCCTTCGAGTGGTAGTTCATTAGAAAACACCTGTGTACGGATCGTCCTAGATTACCTGAAGCCTTATTTAGATAAACTGATCGACCGCCTGACTGCTATAGTGTCACCGAGAACAACACTCGAGAAGATACTCTCTAGTACCTAGGTAGTCGAGTAGTACGACTAAGGGTATGGTATATCCTCCTTAGTTAGTGCCGTGAGATATTGGGTCGAGTACTACTGTTGGACCCCAGATGTATATCAGAGAGATATAGCACAGGGAAAACCCTTGTCTATAGAACCCTTGAATACCTAACCCTTGGGGACAGAAACATAAACAAATTAAAACAGATAAGATCTATTGTTGTGCAATTGTGTTCGGATTGCCAAGTTTTTGTAAAATATTCAAATTTCTAAGGATTTTATATAGTTTGTATAAAATTTTGGCGATTTCTAAGTTAAAATAATTTTATCCTATAGAATTTGGGCGAATAATTTTTAGAATA
>JZKD02S0103474.1:1029801-1041945 GCA_000966675.3 Picea glauca
TAATTAAATAATAGAAATTGAAAATATATTTAATTAATATTTATATTAATTAAATATATTATTTTTTATTATTATTTATTTTATTTTAGCCTCACCCAAAAGTATAAATAAAGACCCCTCCCTCTTCATTTCATATTCATTTTCTTTTCTCTTCTAAATGTGGTGGATTCCTCTCCTTGCAACAGTGCAGCCTCCTTGCAATAGTTCAGTCATCCTTTCAATAGTTCGGCCTCTTCATCAAACAATTCTTCCTCCTTGGAGTAGACAATGGCTCCTTTAGTGGCATCCCTTTGTGGCTTATCTGTCGCGGGTTCTTACTGATTGATCTCTGCTGTTATGTGAAGCATGGTAACTACTTTTCTATTGAGAACACATGTTGTTGCCCTCTGTGATTAATACCATCCAACAAACCCTCCTCATTAGTCTATAATCATCTATTTGAGAGTCTTATGAGGGTTGTGACACCCTAAGTAAGGTGGTTGGGCCATGCTTAAGACATTCATCCCACCTCCTAGTTGTTCTATTCTTGCATGAGGGTTTGTGGAGTGTTCTTGTGTGAAGTTCTGGTGGAGTTTTTTAACTCTCCTATAATTCTCTTTGACAAGAGATCTCACGCATGAGGTAGATCCATGATCTTGGAATTTTTTTGAGCATATATTGAATGGATATTTAAATCTTATGTGTGGCAGGAACACCTTCAGTGATCAGAGGTAAGACTTCAAGGTTAGTTACTTGTTAAAGATTCATCTAACAAGATTTGTATGTTGTTCTAAAGATTATCGTTTGCATGTTCTGTATTTATGAAGTTCAGATAAGTACCTTTGTTTAGATCTATATCAGATTTAGATATGCTCCTTGTTTAGATCTATTAGTGCCTAGATCTATCATCTACTATCTAGATCAGTTTATCTACTGTCTAGATCTGATTTTATTGTTTAGAACTACTTGTCTTTTACCCATATTAGTTTGTTTAGATCTTGGTAAAACTACTGCTCAGATCTGTGATATATTTAGAAATAGATTATCTAACATCTGCCTCTGATCAAAATGAAATTTTAGCTCTTATATGAAACACTACAGTTAATATTAGTTATTTGTTCTAAGTCTAGATTTATTTTAGATCTTTACTGTTCTCACTAACAGATTTAAAAAGACAGTTTTTCTGTTTTTCTTCCCTAATTCTAACATGCTATCAAAGATTAGGGTGTGAAGAGATCTCAAGGATATAATCTTGAGCCTGCACAGATCCACTAGTTAGAGTTGTTTTGTAGAGATCATCAGCATCTAAACTAATTAAGATCTTAGCATGACCTCCACATCAGTGAAAGTTGAAGACAAACTTATAGGGGCCTCCAAATTCAATGCTTGGAAATCCAGGATAGTAAATATTCTTGAATAAAATGAACTAGAAGAGTTGATTACTAGGGTTATTTAAGAACCCACTTTAAACACGACCAGGGAAGCATGCAGAAAGAAACAAGCCAAGGCTAAGAGAATACTTTTTTATTATGTTAAGTAAAGCATGATGCCAATCATTGGTCACCTAAGCTCCGCCAAAGAATGTTTTGATGCTTTGGAAAACCTCTATGAAAAAAAGGCACCAACTCAGAAAAGAATATTGAAGAAAGAACTATTTGAGAATGGGAAAAGATGATTCAGTTGTTACCTTCTTCTCCAAAATTATTCAAACTAAAGATCAACTTATTGCAATAGGAGTTTCTGTTGATGATGATGACCTTGTGCAAACTTCTATTGATGGAATTCCTGAGTCACGGGGAGTTTTTATTACATCCATAAATGGTAGAGAGGTTCAGCCTAACTTTGATAGATTATGGCATGACTACTTAGAAGAAGAAGGAAGACTCAAAATTAGAAATGAGTCTTCACTTCTAAGAGATCAAGCCCTTTCAGTTAAAACCAAGAAATTGAATAAGTTCCCTCAAGCTAAAGGCAAAGGTAAGAAACCTCAAGGTAAGTTATCTCATCTCAATCCCCATTTATCTAAAGTTAAATGTTTTAACTACAATAAGTTAGGAAATTATGCAAGAGATTGTAGGAATCCTACGTCTCAACAGAAAAGAAGAGGAAGATTCCAAGCCTCAGTTGCCACTAAAGAAGATAAACCTCAAGAGGAGCCTCAAAGAAGACAAACTAGGGCTATCACCAAAGAGAAAGAACAACATAAGGAATATTATCTTATCTCATCTCTTTCTGGAACTATTAGCAAGTCAGAGGAGATTTGGTTAATAGATAGAGGGGATTTTAGACACATGACAAGCTTTAAACAAAACCTTGCAAACTATCAAGAAAAGAAATTCAAGGCAAAGGTGGAGCTAGGTGATGATGGCACCTATGACATAAAAGGGTTTGGATCTACCTCTTTCCAATTTCAATCAGGTAATATCTTTCATATTAATGAAATTCTTTGTCCCTGGTCTAAAGAAAAATCTAATCTATGTTCCAGTTTTAGAAAGTAAAGGTTATTAAGTAGATTTCTCCAAAGGGAAGACCCTCTTGTGGTCCTCAAATGAAGATATAAACACTGCTATAACTATTGGAACTCGTGAGAGTGGACTCTATAAAATTTCAGGTCATGTTGTTCATGATCTAGTTCACGAGATGGTAAATCCCTACGAGCTTTGACACATAAGACTTGGACATCTCAACTACAATGCACTTCCAGGTTTGCAAAAGATGGTGATAGGTATGCTAGAATTTTATTTTGAGCATGATAGTGTTTGTAAAGGTTGTTCACTTGGTAAGAATACAAAGAAACCATATCCTCTCGGTAATATAAAATCAAATGGCATTTTAGATCTAATTCATTCGCATCTTTGTGGGCCCATGACTTCCCCTTCTATGAATGGTCGTATTTATTATATCATTTTTATTGATGATTGTTCACGTAAAACTTGGATTTATTTCTTAAAAAAGAAAGATGAATCTTTTAGCAGATTTCAAGATTTCAAGAATCTTATTGAAAATCAAACAGGCAGACACATCTGAGTTTTCAGAACAAATAACAGTAAATAATTTGACTCCTTCAAATACGACGAACTCTTTCGGGCTTCTGGAATTAAGAGGGAGCTGACTGTGTTATACAACCCTCAACGAAATGGGATTGTTGAAAGAAAAAATAGAACTATATGTGAAGCAGCTAGGGCCATGATGTATCACCAAAACCTACCTTTGTCTCTCTGGGATGAGGCTTCCAGTACTGCAGTCTACACTCATAACAGATGTCCACACATAGCCCTTTAAGAGAAAACTCCTAAAGAAGTTTTCACTAGATTTAATCCCTCAGTTGATCATTTGAGAATCTTTGGCAGTCCAATCTATATTCACATTCCAAAAGAGAAGAGGACTAAGCTAGAGCCCTCCGAAAAGAAAGAAACTTTTGTGGGATACAGTGAAACCTCAAAAGATTACAAGATTTATATCCCAAGTCAAAAGTTCATTGAAGTAAGAAGAGACGTGACTTTTCATGAAGAAGAATCTTTTCATCGAGCCAAAGAACTTCCATGTGATTCAGAGGAGAAGAAAAATCCACCACTTGATTCTTCAGATTCTCCTCTTCTAGATGAGCAGAGGGAGGAAACCTCAGAACTTCCAAAGGATCCCTCAAGGGACACTATTGAGTTTCCAATGGATATATTTCCTATTAAAAGGAAACCATCTTGGTGCCAGGAAATATTGAAAGAAGCAGAAAAGCATTCATCTCCTAAGGGCACCTTTAGAGAGAGCAAGAAACCAGATAAGTACTCCGGTCTCATAGCTAATTTAAATAATGTAATTGATTAAAAAACTTCCACATTTGTAGAAGCCTCTAAACATCAAGTGTGGAAAGATGCTATGAATGAAGAATATGATTCTATTCTAAATAATGATGTATGGACTATAGTTCCTAGACCTCATGGAAAATCAGTAGTAACTTCAAAATGGCTTTATAAGATAAAACATTCAGCAGATGGAAATATTGAGAAATACAAGGAGAGATTCATGGTTCGTGGTTTTTCTCAGAAAGAAGGAATTGACTACGATGAGATTTTTTCTCCAGTTGCCAGGTATACTTCAATCAGGATTATTATTTCTCTTGCAGCAATTTTTGGTTGGAAACTTCACCAAATGGACGTTAAGACTGTTTTTCTTAACGGTGAAGTTGAAAAAGAAGTATACATCGAGCAACCTGAAGGTTTCGTGATACATGATAAAAGATCTCATGTGTGCAAACTCAAGAAAGCCCTGTATGTGTTAAAACAAGCTCTGAGGGCTTGGTATGGTAGAATAGATAGTTTTCTACAAAGTCTTGGATTCACCAAGAGTATAGCAGATCCAAATATTTATATAAAGATTGTACAAAATCATCCAGTTATCCTAGTCTTATACATGGATGATTTGTTCCTCAATGCAGAGGAAAACATGATAGCTCAGACTAAGAGGGAGCTTTCGACAGAGTTTGAAATGAAAGACTTGGGGCTCATGCACTATTTTTTGGGCTTGGAGGTTTTGCAGAAAACAAGAGGGATCTTTCTCTCACAAGGTAAATATGCAATTGATGTGCTTCACAGATTTGGCATGATGGAGTGCAAGTCCATGATCACACCAATGATCTCTAATCTAAAGAAACTACAAGACCAGGTCACAGGTTCAGATCCAAAAGATCCCACCTTATATCAACATATCATTGGGTCTTTGATGTATCTCATACATGCGAGACCAGACATTTTCTATGCAGTAAATGCTCTCAGTCAGTTCATGTGTGAACCGAAGAATATACATATGGTTGATGTGAAGCATATTCTGAGATATGTTTGGGGAACTATAGCTTATGGTCTCAGATACACTTCCAGTGGAGGTGTGATGGTCCATGGTTTTACAGATTCATATTGGATGGGCAGTACAGTGGATCGAAAGAGCACTTCCAGATACTACTTCATTTTGGATACTGCAATGATTTCCTGGTCCAACAGAAAACAGGGCTCCATAGCCCAAAGCACTGTAGAAGCAGAATACATCGTTGCAAGTGTTGCTAGTAGAGAAGCAGTGTGGCTTAGGAAGCTACTTTTAGACTTATTCAGTTTAGAGCTTGAACCCACAATCATTCACTGTGACAATTAGAGTTATATAAAGCTCACCAAGAATCCAGTGTTTCACAACAGATCAAAACACATTGAGATGAGATACCACTATGTTTGGGACATGGTTCAAAAGAACATTCTCAACATTTAGTATGTTCCGATAGTAGAACAGATGGAAGATATTTTTACCAAGCCACTATCCCTAACAAATTTTGTATTCTTTCGTGACAAGCTTATTGTAGCTGAGAATGCCTCTCTTGCTGAGAGGGAGTGTTGAATTTAAAGCAGTTGCAAGAGCCATTCTCTGGGAGGATGGAAAAGGACCTAGCTAAGATCTAGGGCCCCCAGTGCACTTCTAGGGCTCTTGGTCTGGGACCAAATAGTCAGTGCCATGGAAAAAGACCCTTGTAAGGGCCCCCAGTAGTTGACTGGGGTTCTTAGTCTGGGACCAAGCAGTGAAGACCCTTATGAGGGCCCCTAGTATATGACTGGGGTTCTTGGTCTGAGACCAAGCAGTTAAAGTCCCTAGATATGTCTAGGGTTCCTGGACATGGTCCAGGGTACCCATGCCTGGGGCATGGGTTGATTCTTGGTCTTGTACCTTGGTGGATAAGAACCCATAAATGTTTTGGGGCAACCTCATCCTTGATTAGGTGTTTGTTGGTGTATGACCCTCTTTGAAGGTGGGCATGACCACATGAGGGATATATCCCATACGCAGTGATGGTAAAGTTAAAAAGGTCGCCTTGAGAATTATATGGACATGTGTAAACCTCTCCTAAACCCTCCACCCTTGGTTTTGTTGCACTTGAGTTTGTTTGGGGTTTCTATTTTTTAGGAGTTAATACAAGAAATAATTAAAAAATACAAATTGAAGATATATTTAATTAATATTTATATTAATTAAATATATTATTATTTATTTTATTTTAGCCTCACCCAAAAGTATAAATAAATACCCCTCCCTCTTCATTTCATATTCATTTTATTTTCTCTTCTAAAGGTGGTGGATTGCTCTCCTTGCAACATTGCAACCTCCTTGCAACAGTTCGACCCTCCCTTCAATAGTTCATCCTCTTCATCAAACAATTATGCCTCATTGTAGTAGACAATGGCTCCTTCAGTGGCATCCCTTTGTGGTTGATCTATCCCAGGTTCTTACGGATTGATCTCTGTTGTTATGTGAAGCATGGTAAGTGCTTTTTCTATTGAGAACACCTATTGTTGCCTCCTGTGATTAATACCATCCAACAAACCCTCCTCATTAGTCTGTCGTCCTTTATCTGAGAGTCCTGTGAGGGATGCGACACCCTAAGTAAGGTGGATGGGCAATCCTTAAGACAATCGTCCCACTTCCTAGTTGTTTTATTCTTGGATGAGGGTTTGTGGAGTGTTCTTGTGTGAAGTTCTGGTGGAGTTTTTTTTACTTTCCTATAATTCTCTTTGACAAGAGATCTCACCCATGAGGTAGATCCATGATCTTGGAATTTTTCTGAGCATATATTTAGTGGCTCTTTATCTCTTATGTGTGGCATGAACACCTTCAGTAATCAGAGGTAAGACTTCAAGGTTAGCTACTTGTTCAAGATTCATCTAACTAGATTTGTATGTTGTTCTAAAGATTATCATTTGCATGTTCTATATTTCTGAAGTTCAGATACGTACCTTTGTTTAGATCTATATCAGATTTAGATCTACTCCTTGTTTAGATCTATTATTTCCTATATCTATCATCTATTATCTAGATCTATTTATTGCTTAGATCAGTTTATCTACTGTCTATATCTAATTTTATTGTTTAGAACTGCTTGTCTTTTACCCAGATCGGTTTGTTTAGATCTTGGTAAAACTAATGCTCAGATCTGTGATCTATTTAGAAATAGATTATCTAAGTCTAGATTTATTTTAGATCTTTACTGTTCTCACTAACAGATTTAAAAAGACAAGTTTTTTTGTTTTTCTTCCCGAATTTTAACAACAGCTCCAAGCAGTCACTCGTGGTCGAGTTGAAGGTTTCTGATTCAGAGGTCGATTCTGAATCTAAATCAAATCAAGAAGGGGGGAAGTGGATTATCAATGTTGAACCGAGTGCCACTATCGCTACCACCAAAGTCCATCCAAGCAAACCAGAAGAACCAGAGGAAGGGGAACGCCTCTTTCACTCACAGATGTGGGTAAAGGGGGCTCCACTTCATTTCATTGTCAAGAGTGACAGTGAAAAGAACCTGATATCAACAGGTACTCAAGTGATTGGACATGTCGACGACACCACACCTGCAGCCCTACACCATCGGTTGGCTTCGTCAAGGAAGAGATATTTGTGTCAACCAATTGTGTCGTCTTCCCTACGACATCAATTCTTTCAAAGACGAGGTATTGTGTGATATTCCTCCCCTTGAAGTTTTTGATGTTCTTTTAGGACAACCATTTTTGTGGACGCGCCATACTTTGTATGAGTCTAGACCTCACAGTGTTATTATTACTTTGGGTGGACAATTGTACAGGATACTAGAGGTAGTGTCGCTTACCACGATTTCTTTAATCTTTGCTAAGAAATGCAGTAAGGTCATTTCAAAGACTAGGAAGTTCATTTTCTTTGTGATCCATGCTCACAATAAGCAGAAGGTCGTTGCCACATCCGTGGCCTCTACACATAGCTTCTCTTTGCCACAGAAGAAAGTGGACAGGATCGTGGAAGAGTACATAGACATATTCTCCTCACCCATAGGGGTCTCGACACACTTCCAAGTCAAGCATCCAATTGATTTAATCACTGGTGCAGCTCTGCCTAATGGACCAATATATCGTCGCTCATTGATGGAAAATGAAGAACTTAAGCGTCAGATCCAAAAGCTTCTTAGAAAGAGGCACATCAGACCCAACTCCTCCCCTTGCGGAATCCTAATTATATTGGTGGAAAAGAAGGATGTGACCTGGTGAATCTGCATCGATTACAGAACTTTAAACAAAATCACAGTCATGAATTAGTACCCAATTTCGAGGATTGATGACCTTCTTGACTAACTCAAGGGGGAAAATTTCTTCAACAAGATTGACCTAAATTCTGGCTACCACCAGGTTCCCATCGAACCAACTGATGTATGGAAAATAGCTTTCAAATCTAAAGAAGATCTCTTTGAATGGTTGGTCATTCCCTTTGGCTTAACAAATACACCAACCACTTTCATGAGGTTGATGGATGATGTATTGAGAATATTCACCAAGTATTTTGTGGTGGTATATTTGGATGACATCCTCGTCTTCAGTAGAACTTGGAAGGAGCACATGCGGCATATTTAGCAGGTTTTGAACACTTTGCGACAACACAAGTTATATGCCAACTTGAAAAATGCTCATTTGGCATGAACAGGATCCAATACTTGGGATACATTTTTGATGAGCATGGGGTACATGTTGATCCAGCTAAGATCCGAGTCATTTGTGACTGGCCAGCCCCAACCACACTAACGGATCTTCGGAGATTCTTGGGACTAGCCAACTTTTATTGACGGTTCATGCTAGGATTATCCCATATTGCATGGGCCCTCATCCAAGTGACCAAGGGAGTTGGTAGGGAAAATTTTGTGTGGGGGAAAGAAAAACAACGAGCTTTTGATTATATGAAGCATCACTTGTGCTCAGCTCCAGTACTCTCCTTGCTCAGTCTGTAACAACCTTTCGAGATTGAGACCAATGCATCTGACTATGTTGTACGAACAATTCTCACTCAACACGATCATCCAATGGCATAACATAGTGAGACACTCTCAGATACTGTCCAAAAATACCCCACCTATGACAAGAAAATGTATTCCATTGTACAATCCTGTCGTCAATGGAAAAATTACATTCTAGGAAAAGAGACGATCATCTACACTGATCACAAGCCTTTTGCAGTTCATACATGCATAGGGGAAGCTACAGAATGACCGCCATCAGAAGTGGTCCACCTAGTTGTAAAAATTCCATCTCAGCATCAATTATAAGACATCGAGCACATATTGTGTCATTGATTGCCTTTGTCGACATGAAGCATCTGAGTGGCCCCAACTTTATCAACAAGATCCATACTTCACCACCACCTATCAGCTCTTGGGTACAGGTGTGAATGCCACCGATTTTCCCATTCAGGATGGACTGTTATGCCAATTGGGCCATCTATGTGATCCTGCAAACCAACGTGCAAAGATGATTTAGGAAGCCCACTACAATCGGATGGCAAGACCTTTTGGTGTGGAGATAACTGTGTTCATTCTAAAAAAACATTTTTATTGGCCAAAACTTCGATGGGACATCAACAAGTATATCAGATATTGCACTACTTATGCCATTACCAAGCCAGCCATCAAGAAGCAAGGCTTATACACCCCTCTTCCTATCGCCCAGAATCCTTGGGAATCCATCTGGATGGATTACATGTTTGGCCTTCCATCCACCAAGCAAGGCAATGATTGTGTATTTGTGGTCATTGATCGATTTTCGACTATGGCCATCCTCACAGCTTACAAGAAGAATATCACGGTGGAAGATACTGCCAAGCTCTTCGAAAGAGTGTGGGTCCATTTTGGGATACCACAGACCATCATCTTCGACTGAGACAACGGGTTCCTCGACACATTTTGGTCAAGTCTCTGGTCACTGTTGGACACCAAGCTCATTAAATCCACTGCTTTCCACCCCCAAAAAGATGGCCAAATAGAGTTCATCAATCATATGATTGTGCACATCCTGCACATGTACAACTCTAAGCATTCACGTACATGCGATGAAAGTCTCCCCTATGTTCAACACAGTTACAACATGGCTCTCCATAGCTCCATCGACCATAGCCCATTTTAGGAGGGGTTGGGATTCCAACCCTTGGGTCCCATTGATATTGCAGTACCTCTTGCAACCATGCAGACAGACTCTTCCCATGTTCATTATGAGACCGACAAAACCACCATATTCATTGAGCAGATTTAGCACATCTACCAATAGGTCCATGCGATTTTTCAGAAAGCCAATGCTAAGTACAAGCAATGCCATGATCAATACAGGGTACCGCACCAATTTCAGGTTGGTGACAAAGTCTGGTTACATTTGCAGAATGTGAATCTTACAGGGCCCTATCGAAAGCTTTGCCCACTTCGCTATGAGCCTTACACTATCACCAAGGTTGTGGGTAGAAATGATTTTGAGCTCAACACTCCACCCTTCATTGGCTTGCACCCAGTGTTCAATGTTGACCTCCTTCAACCATATTTTCCACCATTATTGGACACCTCAAAGATCGCAGAACAACTGACACCAACAAAGCTCAACCGTGACTACATGGAGCATGCATCCATTGATCAGATAGTTGACTCAAAGGTCAAGGGAACTCGCCAACAAAGGATCCATCTTTATTGGGTTCTCAAGGCATGGCAACTCCTCCACCAAGGAAAGTGGCTCACTCAGAGCCAAATTTAGCAGAAGTTTTCTCAGTTAATTAGGGAACTCAACGCAATAGAGACCATTTCTTCCTAATGGGAGAGGACTGATCCAGGTGGATATTGGTAGCCACCCAACTATTCCAACTGCCTCCTCTTGACATTTTTTAATTCAACATGTTCTTCTGTACTTCTTTGTAATTGTGGGTTCTACACTTCTGGTGTTGTCTAAATCCCTACACATATTCCAGGTGCATACTGGTGGCCACCCACCTAATCCAATTAGCTTATTTTGTATTTTTTCTTGTCAACACATCTTTTTGTACTTCCAGGGTCGTTTTGGGGCCCTAAACAATGTTTTTTTGGCTCGTCAGAGTCAAGCTATAAACAAAGTCAAAGATTAATGACATAATGCGTAGTTTTCGAAAAGACGTTTCCAACGATCTATCACGTGCCTAAAACAGAGGTTGTATGCAAATGTTACGACCCCGAGAAATTGAGGTACCAACTTACCGATAGGGGCCCACATAAATTTTCATGTTTCATCTCCTAGGGTTAGGTTTTTGGATGTCTAGGGTTTTGGAATTCATGAGTAATGTTAAAAATACCTTTGGAGCCTCATTGTAGTCATTTTTCTCAAACAGATGCGCGTAGCAGCCACATCTCTTGTCAAAGATAGCTACCACCATTCAAGCAAGTGTTTCAGTTCTGCAGTTTTACAGTTTCAGCCTATTTCATTTATTGAGTAAAAGATATTGTTCATTGGATATTTGTGTTGTTATTCATATCTCTGTGTTTATTGTATTTAGTTTGTTAATTAATTCGTTCCGCTCCTAAATCCAGATCAACCACCCACCAAGACTTATCATCACGGTGTGGGCAAAAATCAAAATCAACATAATAAATGAATAACATTTCATCTAAAGGTATAAGACTAAGATTAGTTATTAAAAATAATAAGGTGGTGTGGGCCAATATCACAATCAAATGAAAGGCATTTCATGGATCGGTAGAGTTCTAGAATTAATTATTAAAAATAATAAAGTTAAATAGTTATGAAAGGCATTTTGTGGAAAGCTAAAGGACTAGGATCAATTATTGAAAGTAATAAAGTTGGTTAGTTCATCAAATATGAAAGACCAACCCTTAGCACTTTTGCACGAAACAAAGCTACCTCATGAACATTTTATAACAATTACGTATTCAGTTTGGAAAATTCCATTTTCAATTTAAGATGCATGGGCCTTTAAAAGAGTTAGCTTCTACAAATAAAAGAAAATGTTGGCTCTACATTCAATCATCATTACGAAACATTCTTATTCATAACAAATACGTAACAAGGGATCTCAACCTCCTTTTAAACTAAAAGGATGGAAGGAAGGCTGAATAGCTAGTGACCCCTACCAAGGATAACATCTCCTAATGGGATCAATGGATGTCATACTCAAAGAAGATTTATTCTTTTTCGAAGAAGATTTATTGCTCAATATCTAATCATTGACCAATACTTTTAGAGATTAAGAATGCAAGAGAGGAGGGGACCATGCCATTTAGGCTTGAGCTTGAAGGATTTGGAAACTCGAATCATTCATCTAGGAGTAGAAAACCGAAAGACTCGAATAAAAAATAAGATCTTGGGTCAAATCAAATCTATG
>JZKD02S0103474.1:1068891-1087871 GCA_000966675.3 Picea glauca
TGAGGCCACGTGCTGAGGTGAGAGGGAGGTTGGGTAGGTGTCACTATGTGGACAAAAGGACGAATTGTCCTAAACTTGACCACCACGATGGCCCAGACGATGTGATGAGTGCATTGAGGAGCTATCTGTCAAGTGTCTAAACTCATGGGAGTGGCATGAAGAGAGCAATTTCATTAACGACTAACGAGCCTTGCTCAAGATCAATTGTCAGGTTCGCTTGAGTGTCTACCAGATGATTGTTTTGTCCGAGGACGTAAAAGAGGGAGATATTGTGGAAGAGCTTGATAGTTGTCGAAATTATTTGAAGTATGGATTTTAAGTGTAAATTTGGGGGGTGAGACCCTTTGCGAACATACACTATGATTATCTTGGAGTCCCCAATCACCGAAAGGGAGTGTATGTTTCTTCTTTTGGCGAGATGAAGTCATTTGTATAGAGCATATGCTTTAGCTTGATTATTGGTGGTGATGCCCAGATTCCAATGAAAGGATAGCACTTGGTTTCCTCGTGGGAAAATGATCACCCCTCCCGCTCCTGCCACCCTGGGAAAAAAAAAAAATTTCATGGAAAACAATAATTTAATTCTTTTAGTAAAATAAATTAATAAAAAAAACACATTGAAACATTAAAAAAAAAGAAAAAAAAACTAAAAAGAAGGAAACTTCAAAAACATATTAAAAAAAAAAAAGACTTAAAAACAATTAATCTAAAATACAAAAAATTCCCAATCTAAAACCTTATTTTAAAAAAACATTATATATATATATGTGTGTGTGTGTGTGTGTGTGTGTGTTTAAATGTTTATATAAAATTATAGGTATATATAATTGTATATTATTATAGTTTTCAATTTTTTTTAGAGGTTTTTATAAAATTTTATATTTGAATGTTGTTTTTTAATTTTATTTTTGTAATTTTGAGTTTTTTAAAGTATGATTTTTAAATTTTGCATTAAATTTGATATTTAATATTTCTCTTAGTTTTCATATATATTTTTTATTTTTTATTTTCTTAAGTTTTTATTTAATCTTGTTTATTTAATATAATTTTTTCTTTTATTTTTCTTTTTTTTAATTTTAATTATTTTCTCTTTCTTAGTTTTTAATTAAAAACAAATTATAATCTTTTTGCTAAATATTTAAAAAGTGTTATTTAACTACAATTATTTTCTATGTATTGAAGTAAGTGTAAATATTGTGTTAAAAATGATGGTTTCCATTATATTTTAAAAGTATGAAATGATAAATTAATTAAGGACACAATTATATGAAAAATATTAATTTTTAAAAAGTAAATGGTAAAAAATATTTTTAAGATTTAAAGAAGCATGGAAAAATGACTAAAAATCATTGTTGAAAAAAAATAAAATTGAAATTAGATGAAAAATAAGCATTTACAAAAATAATGTGAAAATATTATGGATCAAAAAATTTAAAATATCAAAAACCCACCTAAAAAGGAAGGGGGGGTGCTACCAGTAGCACTATTTTTAATAGTGGGGTAAAAACTATAACCCCCCAAAAAGAGAGAAATTTGTAGAGTTCTCGTCAATTTGGTAACTATGTTAAGTCTTAAACAAGATATTTTTGTACTTTTCTATAAATTTTTATTCGTGAAGGTTCAAACTGTGAAATTTTTAGAAAGTTAAGAATTCATATCAAAGAAATATAGGATGAAGTTATAGACTTAGAAGGGTTCCATGTTCAAAGATACATCAAGACAAAGTTCAACCATCCATACACACTCTAGATTAAGGGTTTGAAAGGGAAATAACTTACAACTGACATGATGTCTTATTGTAAGATTTGTTTTTCGTGATTCAAAATTTGTGATAAAGAAAAAATAGAGGATTATTATTATTGTTATTCCACATGGCTCCTAAAAATATGTTAACACAAATTAAACCTCCAGAAATCTCATCTATAACTCATGAAGAACATGAATATATACATAACAAGCTATTCAAATTGGAGGAACAACTTAATGATTCAAGTGTTAGGTCAATAAGAAGTGATGAGTTGGTAAAATAACAAAGAAAAAATCAAGAAATGGAAAACAAAATGAATGAAATGGAAAACAAGATGGATGGAAATAAGAATTACATGAAAAAGAAGATGGATGAAATGGAAAATAAGATGAAAAAAAAAAGATGGATGAAAATAAATTAGAAATACAAAATTCCATGCCTTCTGTGATCTACATGAGAGACTCCCTAAAAGAGATATTAAAATGAAAGGAACTTATGAAAATAAAGGTAGTATTCATGTTAAACAACTTGTTGATAATAAGTTATTTTCAAGTGGATTTAACTCTAATATTTTATTTAATTACGGCGGGGGCCCTAAATTCAACTTTCCCAAGATTGAATTAAAGAATTTTGATGGAACAAAAGTATTTACTTGGGTTAAACGAATAGAGAAATATTTTGAAATACATAACATTATGGATGATAATAAAACGATTCACATAACAACTTTGAACTTTGATATAAAACCATATCAATGATATCAATAGGTAGTTAAAAGGAATCCTCATTTTTATCATTATAAATCAGGTTCATTTACAAGAGACTTAGAAGAACAATATCAAAAAGTTTGGGAACATGACTACTTCAGTCAATTGACAAGAATCAAGAACTTAGGCGATATTGAATATTATAATTCATAATCTCAAGTACTGGTTACAAGGGTGGACGACATAAGTGGTGAAAAATAGTTGGAAGCTTACATGGGTGGATTTAAAGAAGACATTAAACATGAGATTTTACTAAGACATAATACAAATATTATCGAAGCTATGCAATTTTCTCATCATATTCAAGCCAAGAATAAGGATAGACACAAGTTTGTCATTGGAGCATACTTAGGAACCATAAATCGTTTGGGGTTCATAACACAACTATACCTCAATTGAAAAGGTTGACACCTCAACAAATAAACAACAAATGGATGAAATAAGAGAAAATGGACTATGTTTCAATTGTAACAACAAGTATAGTAAGGGGAATAAATGTGGTGAGAATAAATTATTCTGCATATATTGTGAAGAGGAATAATACCAGGAATTAAAACCGCCACAAGGTCCATATCTAAAAGAGAATACTCCAACAATATCTTATCATGCATTGACTAGCATCAATACTCCACAAACCCTAAAGATACAAGGATACATAAAAAATAAAAATGTAATAATATTGATTGATTTTGGTAGTACCCATAATTATATCAATTACAAATTATCAAAAGATCTCAATTTCTTTGCATATCTCACACCATATTTTATAGTAATTCTTGCAGATGGAGGTACCATAAAGTGTTCAGGGAAATTCCATAGTATTAATCTCAACATGGGGGAGTATTTTTTTCATAGCCCCATGATTTTCATCCAAATGGGTGGTGTTGATGTTGTATTAGGGGTCCAATGGTTACAATCGTTGGGAACAATGGCCCTTAATTTTCAATATATTTTCATGATATTTTCCTCAGATGCGAAGGAAATTCAGATTATAGGTATCCAAGGGAAACCCTCTAAAGTGATAAGCTATAATATCATGAAAAAAATACTCAAAAAGGGACACTAAGGTGTAATTGCACAATTGTGCTCACCCGATCTTCAAACATCTGTATCACCTGCTTCATTAGATCTCCAAAAAATTATAAAAGATTATTTCAAGGTATTTGGAGATATGTCTAAGGGTCTTCGACCTGCTCGATATCATGACCATGCTATTCATTTTCAACTAGGAAGTGTACCACCTAAAATTAGGAATTATAGGTATCCATATGCATAGAAGAGTGACATTGAGCATATGATCTAGGAATTGTTAAAGGTTGACATCATGTAGAAATTTTAATACAAATTATGTATTTCCTGGATTCTCCTAATCTAACAATTATATGTCACTGTTAAATATAGAATCACTTCTACTAAAATTATTTCCGAATTCAAAACATGATTGCCAATTGCAATATCAAGAAGAGAGATCAATCACACTTAACATAGATGTTTTACCAAGAAAGCATAAAGCTAAAAACCCCACTATAATATATTATGTAGATATCATGGATCATGAAACCATCTCTGAGAAAAATCTAATCCAAGAGCTCTTAGTACAATATACAATCGTCTCACACCGTCATACAAAAATTTGCAAATGCATGTGCCAATTTACTGCCTCCTCTGCACAATCCCTGCAATGAATGAATCCCTCTTGCCTAGGTTGACAATTCATCATGGCAACATCCAATTTGTGTGTGGTTGCATGAGTGCACTTACTAATGTCACAACTAATAGTCAAACTGTCCCTTTCACCTGTTATCTCAACTGGGTCTCCACTAGATCTGACATGTAGGTAGTTAACATTGGTAAATATTCAGTTGCATGTGAGACCATTGATTGTGAATTAATTAATAATTCACTGATATCTCACTAGTGTAAGTTCAATTACAACTAGTACAATTGATATTAACTCACTTAACTGAGTTAAACTACTTTACAACTCACATAACTACACATATAACTCTGTTACAACTTCGATTCACTCAGTTACAACTAATTCGACTTGCATGTCCCACCAATCAACCTTTGAACTCGAATTTCCTATAGCTAACTGATTTGCCACTTCAGTTAACTATTTCCAAGTGCTCATTGAGAATAGATTAATATTTATTGTCCAACTATTAACGAAGTTCTTCAAATGGGAACAAGACTCCCCTTGTTATTCTTTTTGAGGTGAATCGAAAATAGGTCTTCGAGAGAGCTTATCTTTCGAAGATCTATGAAGAAAAAATATAATATTTACATCTTAGATTAGCTGGGGGGGTCCTTATTTATTTTTCTTACTCCAGGTCAAAGACAATGTATCCACCATGGCAACAAATTTACTTCATCACATGACTATTTATCATCGGTAAATGACAGAACAATTTTATGTCGTCGGTCAAAGACATAATGCTGAGTCATACCAGAGAGAGAAAGGACGAGTCTATAGGGATAATAATAGTCGACATACATCTATAAATAGAATTTGATCACCATCTATAAAAGACATCATCTATAAATATAATTTTCTCATCATCTAAAAATAGATTTCCACCTAAAAACAACCTTAGGCTCCATCCTAGTGTACGTGCATAATTTTCACTAGGATCTTCTTGTTGAATCTCAACACTCCCTCACAACAATAAAGGGATTATCCTTCACCCCGATCATGTCTCTATGGTATTCAAATTTTCTCTTGGTGAGCGTCTTCGTCAGAATGTCTGCATCTCGATATTCCGTAGGAATGTACTAAAGAAACATGATCTTCCGCTGCACATAATCTCTGATATGATGATACCGGATATCTATATGCTTAGATATATCATGAAACACAGGATTAATCGAGAGTTTCGTGCAACTATGATTATCAAAATGAATCATTGTCGGATCTAAATGAGAACCAAACAAGACAACCAAGATCTTTCTCATCCAGATAGCCTCACATGCAACTTGAATCGCTGCCATGTATTCCACTTCCATTGAACTGAGTGACACGGATATCTTCTTCCTGTTGTACCAAGAAACGACTATAGATCTGATACTAAATATCCCCCCTGACATGCTCTTTCTATCAATTGGGATGCCTGGCCAATATCCATCCTTGAAGCCATGCAACTTCACCTCATTCATCTGTTTGTACCATAAACCATACTCAGATGTGCCCCTCAGGTATCTCAGGACATGCTTACCAACCTTCCAAAAGAGCTTGGTAGGATTAACCATCACTTGACTCAGTTGGTTAACCGCATAGAAAATGTTTGATTTCATGTTCACTAGATACATTAGCAAACCCACTAACTATCGATAGGCAGTGGCATCCACTACCTCTCCAGAAGTAGTATCCTCTTTCCTCCAGAAGTAGCATCCTCTTTCCTACATTTTCCTGGAAGAGGAGTATCCATGGGTTTGCATCCCTCCATGTGAAACTTACCCAGTATATCCCTTTCATACTTGCCTTGAGACACAAAAATTTCACCATCTCGCTGCCATATTTCCAATCCAAGGAAATAATGAAGTAGGCCCATATCATTCATCTCGAACTCCATTGCAAGGTCCTCCTTGCATGAGTGTATCAACTGCTCATCACCAGTCAATATTAAATCATCAACATAAAGAAAAATGATTAAAAGCTTACCCTTTCTGCCATTTCTGATCGATGGTTATGCATGAGTGGATTCCTCCACTCCATGAACCTCCTCATGTATCTGATCCACATATTGAGACTCATATTTGGGAACCAACAGTTCCTCCTCTGCATGCAAGTCTAGCTCCCTCTCAAGCGACAACTGCATGGATTTCCCCTCATCGAATTTTATATCTCGTCACATAACAGTCATCTTACTGTTAGTAAAATACACACGATAATTATGGGGTGTTTCTATGTACCCCACAAATATCCCAACTTCAGCAGTCGACTCCAGCTTCTTCCTAGCATTCTTGGTCACATGCACATAAACAAATGAGCCAAAAATCTTAAAATGAGAAACATCAGTTTTCTTACCAGTGAAAGATTGTACAGGTGTAGTCATGTCAAGTACTCTATGAGGACAATGGTTTTGCACATAAACTGTAGTATTTCATGCTTCCTCCCACAAATGAAATGGTAGGCCCTGATCATGCAACATTGCTCGTGTTGCACCCACGCTCATTATGTTATTCCTCTCCGGGACCCCATTTTGCTGTGAGTTATGAGGCTCTATGAGTTCTGTTCAAATTCCTTCTTTGCTATAGAAGTCTTTGAATTCATTAGATATGTATTCTCCACCATTATTTCTCCTTAGAGCCTTCACTTGCTTCCCCAACTCTTTCTCCACCAATGCTTTAAACTCACAAAAAATTGAGAATGTTTGATCCTTCTTCTGCATGAAGAAGATCCATCATTTACGAGAAAATTCATCAACAAAAATAACGTAATACTTATGTTTTGTTGTTAAAGAAACCGATAATAGTCCACACATGTCTGTGTGAACTCTCTCCAGGATCATCGAAACACAATTCTCCATTTCATGAAAGGTGAACTTTACATACTTCCCCATGGTGCAACCCTTGCACTGATCTAATGGAGCAAGTGTTCCCATTGGAAGTCTAGTAGATATTTGTTGCATGATTTTCAAGGCTCCATGATGAAGATGGCCCAATCACATGTACCATAATTCGCCCTCATCTCGGCTCACCACTTTTTCTGCCTTTCCCATCATGGAAGCACAACCATCTACCTCCATCTTGTAGAGATTCTTAACTCGAATCCATATCTTCTTGAATTGACCCATTGTTTTATGTCACAAGAAAGATTTTCCATCATTGAAAACAATGTCATAACCTCTGTTATCCAACATTGCGACTGAGACCAAGTTTTTCTTTAGACCTGGAACATGCATAACATCTTTCAATTGAAATCGTTTACCTGACTCCCTATGAAAGCTAATGGTACCAGTGCCAATCGCAATGTATCGTCCATTGTCACCCATTTCTATATGCATTTTCAGATCTCTCTCCTCCAAGTCACTGAAAATCTTCTTATCTACGGTCACGTGGAAGGAAGCGCCACTATCCAAATACCACACTGATCCCAATGCACTTGATTCCATGCATGCGATCAAGGATAATTCAAGCTTAAATTGCGAGGCAAGGGCCTCAGCAGATGCAGCTCCAACAACCTTCTTGTTCTTCTTCTTCTTCTGCGGACAGTTAGTAGCGAGATGCCCATGTTCATGACAGTAAAAACACATCACTTTGGACAAATCCAGCTTCTTTCCTTTAGACTCGGATTTTAAATGGAATTTCTTCCCCTTCCCTTTCCTTGCCTTGGAATCCAAAGCATAATACTCTTTATCATCATTCTTTTATGAATATCCATCTCTAGTGTTCCGCCTGAACTCCTCCTTCACTAGATCTGACCATAATCATTCCCAATCTGGCAATTTTTCCCTTCCATTGACAGATTCTCGATAACTGTGCGAATTCTTGGGAAGTATTAGGAGCACCAAGCTCACCAAATCATCATCATCGACTATTATTCCCACACTCCCCATCTCATCCTGATATTGGACAAACTTCATTAGATATTTTGGAATGGAGTCACCCTTCTCCATATTGATCTTCTTGAGTTTATATTTGAGCACCAATTTCCTATGGTTGTTGTTATTTTGGAATAGATCCATCAAAGTCTTCCACATTGAATATGGCGTGTCTTTCCATGGAGGCTTGAGACAATTTGGTCTTGTACTCCCTCCAACAGGATCGTCCTCACCTTTTCCACTTTCTTTTTTCATGCATCAAGATTTGCAACGTCTGCATCATCTGGCTTACGAACATCCTTGTCAATTAATTCCTTCAAGAAATTGTCTTCGAGTATTGCCTCCATCCCATCCTTCCAAGAAATGTAAGTCGATCTACCCTCGAGTGCATACTCTAACCTCAAGCCATTGAAATCCATTTCAATCTTGAATCAGCTATAGCACCAAGAAAGTCTTCCTGGAAATTCGAATTATATCCAATCACAAACTCAGCTTCTGCAATCTTCTGCGCTCTATAACATGTAGAAATTTTAATACAAATTATGTATTGTCTGGATTATCCTGATCTAACAATTATATGCCACTTTTAAATACATAATTTATTCTACTAAAATTCTTGTAGAATTTAAAACACAATCACCAATTGCAATATAAAGAAGAGAGATCAATCACACATAACACAGATGTTTTACTGGGAAAGCATAAAGCTAAAAAACCCACTATCATATATTATGTATATATCATGGATCATGAAACAATCTCATACAAAAATCTAATCCAAGATCTCTCAGTACAATATACAATAGTATCACACTATCATACAAAAATTGGCAAATGCATGTGCCAATTTACTATCTCCAGACAGCTTGCCTCCTCTGCACAATCCCTGCTGATGGAAATCCCCACAATGAATGCATCCCTCTTGCCTAGGTTGCACGTTCCTCATGGGCACATCCAATGTGTGTGTGGTTGCATGAGTGCACTCACTAATGTCACAACTGATACTCAAATTGTCCCGTTCACCTGTTATCTCAATTCGGTTTCCACTGGATCTGACATGCATGTAGTTAACAATGGTAAATCTTCAGTTTCATGTGATACCACTGATTGTGGATTAATTAATAATTAATTCATTGATCTCTCACTAGTGTAAGTTTAGTTACAACTAGTACAGCTGATCTTAACTGACTTAACTAAGTTAAACTACTTTACAACTCACATAACTACACATATAACTTTGTTACAACATTGAATCACTCAGTTACAACTAATTCAACTTGCATGTCCCACCAATCAACCTTTGAACTAGAATTTCCTATAGCTAACTGATTTTCCACTTCAGTTAACTATTTCCAAGTGCTCATTGAGAATAGATTAATATTTATTGTCCAACTATTATTAAGGGATAATAATAGTCGTCACACATCTATAAATAGAATTCCCTCACCATCTATAAATAGACATAATCTATAAATATAATTTTCTCATCATCTAAAAACAGGCTTCCACCTAAAAATAACCTGAGGCTCCATCCTAGTGTAGGTGCATAATTTTCACTAGGATTTTCTTGTTGAATCTCAACACATTATTCCAACCAAATGATCTGAAATTGAACTTGATCTAAAATTCAAGATCTTTTAACCATTCTTTGCATGTGAATTTTTAACGGTTAACCACCTTTGTAATGCAAAATTAAAGAACATCCATCAAGCACATGAACAAGAATTGGTAACGAAGTTCACCAGACCCCCTGGCTACATCTCCAGGCCACTTTCCAAATGGGAAGGTTGATAGATTAAGTATTCAAATGATTACAAAGTGAGTTTTGAATTCTTTCTATCATATATAGTAACAGACTTCAACAACAACTGTAAGATGAAATTCTGAGACTTTTAAGTATGAACATGAATACATTTATGTGTATCTGAAATATTCTGTGACCACTTTTCTGTCTGGATGCATGAATGCAAAAGCTGAAGATGGATATGGAATCCTTGCAAAAACCTAGACTTTTGAATATAAACTCGACTCAGAATTCCTTTCTTGACACAATTCCCAAAATATGCCTCTGATTTGTACAGTCCATATGGCCTTGAGATGCATGCAAATCCAGAACCTCCTCGATCTTTGTGCAAAACCACCTCAGTTTGCATGAAAATCCACCTTGGGCTATGTGCAAAACCACCTCGATCCACTTGCACAACCACCTCGGTCACTGTGAAAAACAACCTCGGGTTGTGTGCCAGTCTCTGCCTACATCAAATCTCTCACCTCGGGATCCATGCCCATGCCTCATTTAAATAATGGAAAAGAAAACCAAAAAGGGGTGTGGGCCATAGGCCACGTGCCCACCCAAATCCCATCAACTTCGACACTTTTTAGGGTTATCGCGCCAATTCTTGCCACGTCTCATGGTGATGGCGCATTGGTAGTTGTGGTGGTTAGGGGGGTGGAAGTATCGGGGTCAAACCCGCGGACTTCTCCTCCCACAGCATATGCGATTTTGATACATATACGGCATATGGTTTGAACTTTGGCATATTTATATGGTTGTATTTTGGTTATAACATATGGTTTGATATATGATTATGGCATATGGTTTGAACTTTGGTGTATTTATATGGTTGGATTTTGGTTATAACATATGGTTTGATATATGATTATGGCATATGGTTGAACTTTGGCGTATTTATATGGTTGGATTTTGGTTATAACATATGGTTTGATATATGATTATGGCATATGGTTTAATAACATTTAAATACCAAGGGGGCCTCGGTGTTGGCAAGGTTGAGGGATAAGCCCTTGACCACCCCATTTTTTCCCAACCATGGGGTCATGGTGGCCTTATCCTAAGGTCTTGGGTTCAATTCCCATAGCCCCAAATTACATTTTTTTTCACCATTTCTAACCATTTTTCACCATCTTTGACGAAAATTCAACTGTTGATATCTTTGTCATCTGGAGGCCGTTTTTCCCAAAACGAATGTCACCGGAAAGTTGTTGACGATATCTTCCACTTTGTAAGCTTTACTTTTAATTTTCAATACTTTAACTCTATCTAATTTTAAGATGATCCACTTGGATTAAACCTTCCCACTGGAAAGCTTTTTGGCCACAGAAACAATGAAATCATTCATAAAATAAGTGAGGATATGTTTGTTTCACTTGTCCTGTATCACCTATCCATTCTTCCTAGAACCTATACATATGACTCAACAATACAACAATCGACACTGCACTGACATTGTTAAGTACATTAATCACATTCTTAATCACATCTTCATTCAACATTTTCAGAACCAACCACATACTGCTGATGAGTAATAAGTTGAATATAAACATTGAACATGTGAAAGAGATTGTACCCAAACGATGCTAACTTTTAACCATAGAAACACTATGAACCAAAATAGGTGCATTGTAGTGAAATGACACTTCCTTTTCATGCTAAGGATTCTTTTCTTCCTTACATTGTATAAACATAAGTGCGAAATTCCGACTGGCATTAACAACCCTTTTTAATTGTTGTGTAGTGCCCATTGATTTTTCATTTTTGAATGAATGTGAATGCACTATGTACTCAATTCCTTCGTTAAACATGCGATATTGATTATGTTCTTGATAGAAGATTGGTTTTCGATCATATAAGTACGGACTACCCAACACAATTCAACAGATATCTAGTGGGACCACATCAAATTCAACCTCATCTACAAACTTAGATGTAATTGCAAACTTTAAATCACATTGTTGTGTTACTTGTAATATTTTATCTTTTCATACCCAACCTAATGGATAAGGTTTCTTGTGTGGTTTCGTTGTTAATCCCAATTGCTTAACTACTTCTTCTAAAATAAGATTAGCTTGAGATCCACTATCTATGAGTGTGTCGACCTTTGTTTGTTTTGTAATCACTCTTATATGAAATAATGGATTCTTCTTTCTATCCTTAGAATTGTCATCATCTTTAGAAGTAGAATCACATGAAGAACCAATGTTAGCATCATTATCAACAATAGATTTACCTTTCACACCTACAATTGTTATCTTTTTTTCATCCTCGGAATATGATCCAAGGTCCTCAATAATAATTGTGGTTGTTTGCTTCCCCTTCCAATCCTTAAACCACTTTGGTTTCAATTTTGGATGTAGCTTCCAACACTTTTCCTCTTCATGCCCTTTCTTTTGACAATGAAAGCATGTAGGTCTCTCATCACCCTTCTTCATTGTAGTTGCATGTTTACTTTTCCAATTTTCCTTGCCTTCTTTTGCCTAGACGGATTCAGTTAAAGAAACATCATCAACACTCTTCCCTTTTGACTCAATGTGAGTTTCTTGAACACTTACCTCATCAAGGTTAGTCGGATTAAAAATCAATATCATATGACGTAAATAACTATGCAATCCTCCTATGTATTTGAGAAGAGTTTCCTGAGTGTAGAGAGGTATACCAAGTACGAAGGCTCTTTTTCAAAATTCTTGTGTGTATTCTTGCACACTTTGTCCCTTTGCCTCAAATTCTGCTAATCCATCATAGCTTGCTGCATACACCCTAATGGATAAAATTGCTTTTTAAGTGCTGAAATGAACTCATAACAAGAGGAAACAATTTTTCCTTTTGTGGCAAGATCATCTTGAGATCTGCTCTCCCACCAAATGAGAGCAGTCCCTCCAAGTCGGAGAGAAGCCAACTGAATTTTAACAACATCTTCAGTAAAATTTTGAATCCTACAATAAACTTCAATTTGATGGATCCAATTGTCCAATTGTTTAGTATCAAGCTCTCCATTATACATAGGTAATTTAAACTTAATAGCAAGATTTAAATGAGGCATATTAAGAACAACTTTTTTTTTTTGTTTTTCAAATGGAGAAGGAATAGAACCATCAAGAAAAGATGGAGAAGTTGGTGGGGTTTTAGTGGGTTCCTCACCACCTCCTTTTTTTTTATCTTCTGTATGAGATGGTCCACCTTGTTCACATTTTTTTCAATATTTATAGAGCTCCTCTGCCATCGTTTGCATTCTCATGAAAACTTTTAGAAATTCCCCTTCAAAAGGGATAGAAGAATTTGCTTCTTCTCCTTTTGGTGAAGACATCCTTCCTCTTCTTGAACCAATCTCTGGATCAAACTCTTCAAGTTCTCCTTCACAACGCTGAAGCTTAGACCTTATTAACATAAACTCAAAAATGCATTGGTTAACCTCGCTCTGATACCAACTTGATCTAAAATTCAAGATCTTTTAACCATTCTTTGCATGTGAATTTTTAACTATTAACCATATTTGTAATGAAAAATTAAAGAACATCCATCAAGCACATGAGAACATAAACATGTAAGCAAACCATATATGAACAAGAATTGGTAATGGAGTTCACCAGACCCCTTGGATACATCTCTGGTCCACTTTCCAAATGGGAGGGTTGATAGATTAAGTATTCAAATTCTTACAAAGTGAGTTCTGAATTCTGTCTGTCATATACAGCAACAAAATTCAACAATAGATGTAAGATGAAATTCTGAGACTTTTAAGTATGAGTATGAACACCTTTCTGTGTATCTGAAATATTTTGTGAGCACTTTTCTGTCTCGATGCCTGAATGAAAAAACTGAAGTTGGATCTGGAATCCTTGCGAAAAACCGACACTTTTTAGTATAAACTTGATATATTTCAGAACTGGACTCAGAATACCCTTCTTGGCACAATTCCCAAAATCTGCCTCTCATCTATACAGTCTATATGGCCTCGAGATGCGTGCAAATCTAGAACCACCTTGATCTATGTGAAAAACCACCTTGGTTTGCATGCAAATCCACCTTGCACTACATGAAAAACCACCTCGGTCCACGTGCAAAACCACCTCGGTGACTGTGCAAAACCACCTTGGGTTGCATGTCAGTCTCTGCCTGCATCAAAACTCTCACCTCAAGATCCGTTCCCATGCCTCATTTAAATAATGGAAAAGTAAATCAAAAAGGGGCGTGGGCCATAGGCCACGCTCCCACACAAATCCCATCAACTTCGGCACGTTTTAAGGTTATCGCGCCACTTCTTGCCACGTCTCATGGCGGCGGTGCTTTGGTAGTTGTGGTGGTTAGGGGGGCAGAAGTCCCGGGGTCAAACCCACAAGCTTCTCCTCCCACCGCATATGCGATTTTGATATATATATGGGATATGGTTTGAACTTTGGCATATTTATATGGTTGGATTTTGGTTATAACATATGGTTTGATATATGATTATGCCATATGGTTTGAACTTTGGCATATTTATATGGTTGGATTTTGGTTATAACATATGGTTTGATATATGATTATGGCATATGGTTTAATAACATTTAAATACCAAGGGGGCCTCAGTGTTGGCAAGGTTGAGGGCAAGCCCTTGAACACCCTCTTTTTTCCCAACCATGGGGTCATGGTGGCCTTATCCTAAGGTCTTGGGTTCAATTCCCATAGCCCCAAATTACATTTTTTTAAACCATTTCTAACCATTTTTCACCATCTTTGACGAAACTTCAACTGCCGGTATCTTTGTCATCTGGAGGTCGTTTTTCCCAAAATGAATGTCACTGGAAAGATGTTGATGAGCTCTTCCACTTTTTAAGATTTACTTTTCATTTTGAATACTTTAACTCTATTGAATTTTAAGATGATCCACTTGGATCAAACCTTCCCACTGGAAATCTTTTTGGCCTTAAAAAGTATGAAATCATTCAGAAAATAAGTGAGGACATGTTTGTTTCACTTGTCCTATATCACCTATTAATTCTTCCTGGAGCCTGTACATCTGAATCAGAAATACAACAATCAACATTGCACTAACATTGTTAAGTACATTAATCACATTCTTAATCACATCTTCATTCAACATTGTCAGAACCAACCACATACTGCTGATGAGTAATAAGCTGAATATAAACATTCAACATGTGAAAGAGATTGTACCCAAATGATGTTGAATTTTAACCATAGAAACACTATCAACCAAAATAGGTGCATTGTAGTGAAATGACACTTCCTTTTCATGCTAAGGATTCTTTTCTTCCTCACATTGTATAGACATAAGTGCCAAATTCTGACTTGCATTAACAACCCCTTTTAATTGTTGTGTAGTGCAAAATGATTTGTCATTTTTGAATGAATGTGAATGCATTATGTACTCAATTCCTTCTTTAAACAAGTGATACTGATTATGTTCTCGATAGAAGATTGGTTTTTGATCATATAAGTACGGAATACCCAACACAATTCCACAGATATCTATTGGGACCACATCAAATTCAACCTCATCTACAAACTTAGATGTAATTGCAAACTTTAGATCACATTGTTGTGTTACTTGTAATCTTTTATCTTTGCATACCCAACCTAATGGATAAGGTTTCTTGTGTGGTTTCGTTGTTAATCCCAATTGCTTAAATACTTCTTCTGAAACAAGATTAGCTTGAGATCCACTATCTATGAGTGTGTTGACCTTTGTTTGTTTAGTAATCACTCTTATATGAAACAATGAATTCCTCTTTCTATCCTTAGAATTTTCATCATCTTTAGAAGTAGAATCACATGAAGAATCATTATTAGCATCATTATCAACAATAGATTTACCTTTCACACCTACGATTGTTATCTTTGTTTCATCCTCGTAATCTGATCCAAGGTCCTGAACGATAACCGTGGCTGTTTGCTTCCCCTTCCGATCCTTAAACCACTTCGGTTTCAGTTCTGGATGTAGCTTCCAACACTTTTCTTCTTCATGCACTTACTTTTGACAATGCAAGCATGTATGTCTCTCATCACCCTTATTCATTGTATCTGCATGTTTACTTTTACACTTTTCCTTGCCTTCTTTTTCCTGGACGGATTAAGCTGAAGAAACATCATGAACACTCTTCCCTTTTGACTCAATGTGAGTTTCTTGAACACATACCTCATCAAGGTTAGTTGGATTAAACATCAATATCATATGATGTAAATAACTATGCAATCCTCCTATGTATTTGAGAAGATTTTCCTGAGTGTAGAGAGGTATACCAAGTACCAAGGCTCTTTTTCAAAATTCCTATGTGTATTCTTGAACACTTTGTCCCTTACTTTGCCTCAAATTCTGCCAATCCATCATAGCTTGTTGCATATACCCTAATGGATAAAATTGATTTTTAAGTGTTGAAATGAACTCATACCAAGAGGAAACGATTTTGCCTTTTGTGGCAAGATCCTCTTGAGATCTACTCTCCCACCAAATGAGAGCAGTCCCTCCAAGTCAGAGAGAAGCCAACTGAATTTTAACAACATCTTTAGTAAACTTTTCAATCCTACAATAAATTTCAATTTGATGGATCCAATTGTCCAATTTTTCAGCATTAATCTCTCCATTATACATAGGTATTTCAAACTTAATATCAAGATTTAAATGAGGCATATCAAGATCAACTTTTGTTTTTTGTTTTACAAATGGAGAAGGAATAGAACCATCAAGAAAAGATGTTGAAGTTGGTGGGGTTTTAAGGGGTTCCTCACCACCTCCTTTTTTCTTATCTTCTTTATGAGATGGTCCACCTTGTTCACCCTTCTTTCGGTCTTGATAGAGCTCCTCTACCATCATTTGCATTCTCATGAAAGCTTTCAGAAATTCCCCTTCATAAGGGATAGAAGAAGTCGCTTCTTCTCCTTTTCGTGAAGACATCCTTCCTATTCTTGAACCAATCTCTGTATCAAACTCTTCAAGTTCTCCTTCACCATGCTGAAGCTTGGACCTTGTTAGCATAAACTCAAAAATGCACTAGTTAACCTCGCTCTGATACCAACTTGATCTAAAATTCAATATCTTTTAACCATTCTTCGCATGTGAATTTTTAACTGTTAACCACCTTTGTAATGCAAAATTAAAGAACATCCATCAAGCACATGAGCACATAAACATGTAAGAAAACCATCTATGAACAGGAATGTGTAACGGAGTTCACCAGAACCCCTAGCTACGTCTCCGGGCCATTTTCCAAATGGGAAGGCTGATAGATTAAGTATTCAAATGCTTACAAAGTGAGTTTTGAATTCTGTATGTCATATATAGTAACATACTTCAACAACAACTGCAAGATGAAATTCTGATACTTTTAAGTATGAACATGAATACCTTTCTATGTATCTGAAATATTCTATGAGCACTTTTCTGTCTGGATGCCTGAATGCAAAAATTGAAGCTGGATCTGGAATCCTTGCGAACAATCAAGACTTTTGAGTATAAACTTGAGATATTTCAGAACTGGACTCAGAATGCCCTTCTTAGCAAATTCCCAAAATTTGCCTCTGATCTGTATAGTCAGTATAGCCTCGGGATGCGTGAAAATCCAGAACCACCTCGATCTGTGTGCAAAACCACCTCATTTTGTGCACAAATCCACCTCGAGCTGAATGCAAAACCACCTCGGTCTGCATGCAAAACCACCTCGGTCACTATGCAAAACCACCTCAGGCTACGTGCCAATCTCTACCTGCATCAAAACTCTCACCTCGGTATCCATGCCCATGCCTCATTTAAATAATGGAAAAGAAAACCAAAAAGGGGCATGGGCCATGGGCCACATGCCCACCCAAATCCCATCAACTTCGGCACATTTTAAGGTTATCACGCTACTTATTGCCACGTCTCATCGTGGTGGCACATTGATAGTTGTGGTGGTTAGGGGGGTGGAAGTCCTGGGGTCAAACCCGCAGGCTTCTCCTCCCACCGCATATGCGATTTTGATATATATGTGGCATATGGTTTGAACTTTGGCATATTTATATGGTTGGATTTTGGTTATAAAATATGGTTTGATATATGATTATGGCATATGGTTGAACTTTGGCGTATTTATATGGTTGGATTTTGGTTATAACATATGGTTTGATATATGATTATGGCATATGGTTGAACTTTGGGATATTTATATGGTTGGATTTTGGTTATAAAATATGGTTTGATATATGATTATGGCATATGGTTTAATAACATTTAAATACCAAGGGGGCCTCGGTGTTGGCAAGGTTGAGGGCTAAGCCCTTGACCACCCCCTTTTTTCCCAACCATGGGGTCATGGTGGCCTTATCCTAAGGTCTTGGGTTCAATTCCCATAGCCACAAATTACATTTTGTTTAACCATTTCTAACCATTTTTCACCATCTTTGACGAAACTTCAACTACTGGTATGTTTGTCATCTGGAGGTCGTTTTTCCTGAAATGAACGTCACCGGAAAGCTGCTGACGAGCTATTCCACTTTGTAAGATTTACTTTTCATTTTGAATACTTTAACTCTATCAAATTTAATATGATCCACTTGGATCACCAAAGTTATTTCTCTTCTCCAGTGGTGATGGTTACAAAAAATGATGGTTCATGGCATATGTGTCTGAATTACAGATATCTCAACAGAATGACCATCAAATTTAAGTTTCATTATTTTTTCATTGATGAATTATCAGAATAATTGCATGGATAAAAGTTATTTACTAAGTTGGATCTCCGTTCAGAATATCATCAAACTTGAATGAGACAAGAATAAATTCCCAAAACAACTTTTATAACACATGAATGTCATTGTGAGTTTTTGTTTATTCCATTTGGACTTACTAATGCACCTTCAACATTTCAGAGATTGATGATTTCTATTTTGAATCCCTTTGTTAGAAAATTTGTGTTGGTAGTTTTTGATGACATACTAATCTACAAAAAACCTTGGGAATGACATGTAGAACATGTTGACAAGTATTACAAATATTGAAAGAGAAACAACTTTATGCAAATCCTTCCAATTGTTCCTTTTTGGGTCATATTGTATGTCATGAATGTGTAAAAGTGGACCCTAACAAAATTAAAGTTGTGAAGGAATGACCAATTTCAAAAAACTTAAAGAAAATTAAAGGATTCTTATCATTG
>JZKD02S0103475.1:0-10147 GCA_000966675.3 Picea glauca
GATGATGAAGAAATGACCAACTTTGTTAGAAGATTGAACAAGGGAACCAATGACAACTATAAATGTAAGTTTCCCTTGATTTGTTTTAATTGTGATGGTATTGGTCATTTTGCTAACAAATATCCTCATAAGAAAAAGAAGAGGAATGATGAAGATTACTCAAATAGCAAACAAACATATAAAGGCAAAAAAACCACAAAGAAAGTTTTCAAGAAACGCTTATGCACCAAACAAGACATCTCATCATTAGATGAAGATGAAGTCAGTGACAGTGGGACAAAAAGAGTTCTATTCATGGAAGTAGAAAACTATGACAAAGAAGACACCGAAGAAGAATATGAAGAGACCTAAGAAGAATATGAAGAGACAGAAGTGCATTACTGAGAAGAATTGTTGTGTGTCATAGAAGTTATAAGAAGAGAAAAGAAGAAAAACAAAAAGCTACAAGTGAAACTAGACAAGAAAGAAGACACTCAGGAACTAGAACAAATGATCACAATTTTAAGGTTCAAATAGAAGAAGATAAAAGAGTTGAAGAAGAACTCAAAGAACAACTAGAAGAAAGAGACTGGATCATTGGAAATTTGGAAGCAGATATTGCCACATTAAGAAAGGATCTTCAAAAGAAAAATATGTAGAAGAACTCAAAAGTTTTGGATGACATTGTCAACAGTAAAAAACCTCATCATGATAAGTACAGACTTGGATACAATCAGACAAAAAATGGATCAAGCTCCAAAAAAACAGATCAAGAAACATATCCAAAAAGCTATGTAGAAACAATCAAAGGGGATAGGAAGATCTACAAGGAAGATTATAGGGACACTCCTCCACAGAGAAGATTCATATTTCAGAATCAACAACTGACAAATAGGCCTCAGGATGAAGAAGGATTCAAAAGAGCAACTCCTTTCAGAATATCTTCAACTCCTAGGTATCAAACTATCTTTTTTTTTTATGTTATGCATGTAATAATTTTGGACATAAAGCTATGAATTGCAGAGCTAACAATAGGAACCTAAACAAATTTGAAAGTCATATGTAAAAGGGTTATCCAAGAAGGTCTAGTGAAACACAAAGAATAAGTTACAATAGGTTTGAGTCATTGAGCTATGAATTGGAATGCTACACGTGTAACAACTTTGGACACATTGCCAAAGATTGCAAAATGACAATTCCTCCTAGAAAACCACAACATAACAACAACAGTCATAGACATGAGCATTAGAAGAGAACATGGATAAGAAAACATAATCAATATAGCAATGAAGAATGCACACTTGCTTTACAAGCTAAGCAGAAGAAACATGGTTGGTATGTTGACAGTGGTTGTTCAAAACACATGACTTGTGATAAAGACATGTTTCTTACATTAAGAAAGGAAAGAAATGGATCAGTCTTTTTCGTAAATGATGATTCATCTAAAATCGTTGGAAAATGCATAGTCATAATTGGAAACAAGAATACCAAGGACAAAAATGTTCTACTAGTAGAATATATGAAACATAATCTTCTAAGTGTAAGTCAAATGTGTGACCAATATCATAAAGTTACTTTCGATTCACAAAAGTGCGAGATAAGAAAAGAAGGTCTAGAAAAATTGATTGCAACAGCTGCAAGAACTTCAAGCAACATATATGTACTAAGTGAAATTGGAAATGAAAAGTGTTGTCTAGGAAAAGAAGATGAAAATTGGCTATGGCACAAAAGAATGTGTCACATACACTTTGATAACCTTGTTAAAGTCAGTAAAAAGGAAGCAGTTAGAGAAATGCCCCAGAGTACGAAACCAACCAACACTTTATGCAAGCATTGTCAACAAGGAAAGAAAACAAAGACCAGGTTTAAATCAAAAGAATATTCAACGACAAGTCCACTGAAAATAGTTCATACTAATCTAGTTGGACCAACTACAACAAATGGTTTAAAATGTGAGAAATACTTTATGTTATTAGTTGATGAATAACAAGAATAAGTGAGAAGCTTTTGAAAACTTCAAGGTCTACAAGGAAATGGTTGAAAATCAAATGGACTCAAAAATCAAATGTTTGAGATCTGATAATGGAGGAGAATTCACTTCAAAGGAATTTATGGACTACTACAGCAGGCATGGAATAAAAAGACAATTCTCCATTTCTAGGACACCTCAGCAAAATGAAGTTGTTGAAAGAAAGAATAAGACAGTACATGAAATAGCTCAAACAATGTTAATGGATTCCAAATTGACATATATATTTTGGACACATGTAGTGCATACAAAGATTCACATTCAAAACATACTAATGCTCAGAAATAACACTGACAAAACTCTCTACGAGATATGGAAATGAAGACCAACAAATGTGAAGCACTTCAGAGTATTTGGAAGCAAATACTACATCAAAAGAGAATATGGAAGATTGAGAAAGTTTGACTCTCGTGTGGACAAAGGAGTACTTGTTGGTTACTCAAGTACAAGAAAAACATACAAGTGTTACAATTTGAGGTTGAACAAAGTTGTGAAAAACATCAATGTAACAATTGATGAAACATGTGGACGCGAATTAAAGGAAGAAGAAAATGAATCAATTGAACAACTTTACGAAGAAGAAGCAAAAGATGAAGAGGAAGTAGAAGGGGAAGATGAAGAGGATTAGACAGAAGTAGAAGAGAAAGTTCAACAAGTGTCTCCAAAGACACCTAGCAAACAAGTACAAAAGAATCATCCTCAGATCATATTATCGGAAACAAAGATGCAGGAGTTGAGACTAGAAGAAGAATTTGTTCACAAAAAAAAACACACCTAGCACTCTCATCTACGATTGAACCAAACAGTTTTGAAGAGGCCAAAAAGGATGAATTTTGGAATAAGGCCATGGATGAATAATTGGATTAAATATAGAAGAATGACACTTGGGAATTGGTTCCAAGACCAAAGAATAAGAATGTAATTAGCACAAAGTGGGTATTCAGAAATAAATTGAATGAAGATGGACATGTTACAAGGAACAAAACTAGATTGGTATGTAAATGATACAGATAGGTTGAAGGAATCGACTTTGAAGAGACATTTTATCCAGTTGCTAGAATGGAAGCAATCCGATTGCTCCTAGCTTATGCATGCTCCAAGAATATTAAAGTGTATCAGATGGATGTGGAATCAAATTTTCTGAACGAGGAACTTGAAGAAGAAGTCTACATTGAACAACTAGAAGGATTTCAGTTGTCAGAGAATGCAGATTATGTGTGTAAATTGAAGAAAGCCTTATATGGTCTAAAACAAGATCCTAGAGCATGGTACTCTAGACTGGATAAATATCTACAACAAGCAGGGTTCAGAAAAGGAAGTGCAGACAACAACCTCTACATCAAGGTAAATCAATATAGTATTTTATAAATTGAAGTTTATGTTGATATTATTTTTGAAAGTATTGATGACAGGTTAAGCCATAAATTTGCAAAGGATATGTAGAATGAATTTGAAATGTCATTACTTGGAGAACTATCCTTCTTTCCGGTTTTCAGATACATTAAAGCAACCAAGAAATTTTTATTTTATCAAACTAAGTATATCATAGAAATGCTAATGAAGTTTGGAATGGAAGATTGCAAACCAACTACCACTCATATGCAAACCAGTTGCAAGTTGAGAAAATATGATGATTCAAAGTCTACAGATCAGAGACAATACATGTCAATGATTGGTAGCATACTATATGTGACGACAACCAGACCATATGTAATGCAGAGAGTTGGACAGGTGGCAAGATTTCAAGAAGCACCACATGTATTAGAAGTGAAGAGGATTTTCAGATATCTCAAAGGAACATAAGAGTTTGGATTATGGTATCCAAAAAGAAAGGATCTATCACTTATTGCCTACACAGATGCAGATTGGGCAGGTTGCATTGATGACAGACGAAGTGCCAACAAAGCAACGTTCTACTTGCATGAGTGTTTATTATTATGGTTAAGCAAGAAACAATCATCATTATCCTTATCTACAGTCGAGGAAGAGTATATTGCAACAACAACATGTTGTACATAGGTTTTATGGATGAAACAAACTCTGATAGATATACAGGTTGAGTATGATGATCCCATTTCAATCTATTGTGATAATACAAGTGTCATCAATATATCAAAGAACCTGGTGATGCACTCCAAGATGAAGCACATTCCAATAAAGGATCACTTTCTACGGAAACAGGTTGCAGAGAAAAACATTAGAGTTGAATATGTGGGCACAAAAGCACAAGTGGCAGATATCTTTACAAAACCGCTTCCATTGGAAGCCTTTGAGTATCTTTGCCAGAGACTTGGAGTAATTTTTACTCCAAAATGAATTCTTTTGAATGCTTATCTTATATGTCTTAGATTTACATGAGGAAGCACCATAAAGAGGACAGTTCAGGTCGGGTGATCAGTTCAGGAAGATTTCAGTCAGGGGGAGTATCCCCAAGGACAATTCAGTTAGGGGGAGCAACCCCGAATGGAAATATAACTTTTTCATTGATGACAAAGGGGGAGAGATTTATCATATGCATAACACAGAGACATGGTTCCAGTGGGAGCGATAGTCACAGGGGGAACATGAGTGATATGACTTTAGTATTGCATGACATGACTTCAATATTGCATCAGAGTGTTTCCATAAATGCCAAAGGGGGATATTGTTGATTAATTGGGTTGGTTTTCATTGATGTCAACCTTGAAGAAAGTCTGGTAGAGAATTCTGATAGCACAAAATTTTGGGTAATGGAACCAAGTTTGTTTGATGGATAATGGTATGAGTTTTTATGTATTTGCAGGTAAGACTATTCTATATGGATAGTACATGTCATTCCATTTCCGGTGGTATGTGAAATGTCACATAACTCCTCACAGTTAGAGAGTTATGGCCATGTAAAGTTGGAGAACCTTCATGAGTCATCTAGAAGCCCCAAAAGGTCAAAGTAGTCAAAGAGTTTGCAAAATAAATTATTTAAATAATAAAGTTAATGGAGAACTTCCTAAAATAAGGAAAATGGGATGCTACATGAAATTATAAATAAGAGACAAGACTCTCATTTAATCACACTTGAAACTATTGAATATAATTGAATATCTATTTTGTGAAAGGTTATTTGGCAGGTATTATTGATAGACAAAAATGTGGCAGGAAAAGTGCGGCAGAAAAAGTGTGGTAGGAAAAGTGCGGCAGAAAAAGTGTGACAGCAAAATCGCAGCAGAAAAAGTGCGACAGAAAAATCGCGACAGAAAAAGTGCGGCAGAAAAATCGTGGCAACAACATGGTTGGTGTCTATTGATGAGAGATATGGCATATCTTGTTTGATGTATGTTTTGTGAGCTAGGGTTTATCTCTTGAGATGGTATTGGATGTTCAATATTGCTGCATATATCAGATTTGTTGAGGGATACAGTTGGTATTTGGCATATTGGTATTGGTCTTTTGGTTGTGATGTGTTGTTGAAGTTGTTGGCTTAGCTTGAGGCTACATAACAGTGAGGTTGTGGCACATGGTTTGATGTAAGGGTTTATGCTATTTGGTTTATGGATAGAGTGATGAATTGTTAGATAATTTTTTATGGTTATATTGGTGTATGTCTTTGGTATATGGTTGAGGTACATGTTGGGTACGTGGTTGAGACAAGTAGTTGATGAGTTGGCACATACATGAGGTGTATAGTTGATGATTTTGGTACATCTTGGTGAGTCAAGGTTGATACATGGTTGATGCATGGTACATGCTGGTTTGGGTTATTGGTACAGGTTGTTTGGTGCAGGTTGATTGGTACAGGTTGTTATAGGTTATTGGTACAGGTTGATAGTGGCAATGGTTGATTTAGTGACATTGACATGTTGTCTACATTTGGCATTTATATTTCAGGGCAATTGGACGAGACAATGACAAGTGGTTGTAGCTACCTTCTGGTTGTTGTCGGAGAACATAGGGGGTTGTAGCCTCCTTCTGGTTATAGCCAGAGAATTGGGGAGTTGGAGATTTCCTCAGGTTGTATTTTGAGAAACTAGGGGATTGGATCCTCTTTCTTGTTGCAGATAGAAAACAAAGGAAGTTAGTTCTTCCAATGAATGTAATTCTTCAAGACATATAAGAAAAAACATTCCGTGGTTTTCTCCTGCTTTGGGTTTCCATGTAAAAACACTGGTGTATTGCGTATGTGTATGATTGTTGATTTGTTCATTGTTTATTTACTCTGCAATTATTGGATGATAATTCTACACTGATATAACACTTGCATTATATGGTTAAAAATGATTAAACTACTCTATTACTGATTCACCCCCCTCTCAGTAATCCAAGAACCTTAGACTATAATGCATGCCCTAGTCTCAATTTTGAACTGAATTGAGTGGTTCAACTTGCATAAGGTTTAATTTGTGATTTTACACATGTCGATGACTTTATATTAGAACTTTAAAACAAAAAACTACATGATGTGCATAAAGGCTAAAAAATTTCTTGTAAAACCAAAGGACTAATTTTTTTTGGCTATATGAAACTACATGCGCAAAGTTGGCTAAGTCTCCATAACTTAATATTTAAGTTGTAAATTGATGATTTCAATATTGTTAACATGTTTGTACAATTAGGAGTGCATTTACAGTTCAAAGAGAATAATTTCTATCCACAAATATTCATGGCCTTTTGATGAATTGGAGGATGGTGGGTTATGAGAGAAATCAAGGTCAATGACTTTTAACCAACCCATATAAAATCATATAGAAAATCACAAAAAACTTAACAACACATAATTAACTCATATAAGAAAATACTTCAAAGATAATAAATCATATAAAATATAGAGCTTGTTCACCTCCAAATCGATTGATTCAAGTTGAAGAGTGTAATTTATATTTTTACACTGCATATACCTTTGCTTGTGCATTTAAAGAAATAAAACTCTTTATTGTGCAAAAAGACAAAAAATCGTCTTATATAATGAAGAGGTCAATATTACAAGAAATATTTCAAGTTACAGGGATGTATAAAAATTGTACATATGTCTATACTTTTGTTTGTGAAATTGAAATCTTAAAACTCTTTGTTGTGCAAAAAGACAAAAAATTGTCTTGTAGCACAAAGAGGGCAAATTTTTCCTTGGTGCAAAATCCATGCTAGGCTACACTAAAATGCATGTCTAGGTCGTAAGATTCATTCATTTTGAGTGATTCAAATTGTCAATGAATTGTTAAGTCATTTTACATAAGCCTATATACTTAATTTTGCATTTGCAGTCATACATAACTCTAGTGTAATACCCTAGAAATGCACAACTTGTTTGTAAAAAGTAATCCAAGATTGTATTATACTTTAGATTTGAGTTGTGCAAGTTGTTGGCGGTGTGTTTATCATATTAGACCTTTTCATGTTGTTAATTTGGCAATTGCAAGTTTACAAAGAGTTGTCATGCAAAAGAGGCAAAATTTTCCTTGTAATTTGAAAGGTTGAAAGTGTACTAAGTGACCAAATTAAAATGCATGCCCAAGCTTCCTTGCATCTCCAAACAATGTTTTATAAGTTGTAGGATAGAGTTAGATATATGGTAAATTTACCTATGTCATTTAAAGTGAAATTAAAGAATACGAGAGGTTTTTTTCATGCACCTAGATTTGGGATTTCATGTAAATTTGAAGGCAAAATTGTCTTAGAGTAAAATGTACATCCTAGTCTCAATTTTGAACTAAATTGAATGGTTCAACTTTCAAAAGGTGTAATTTGTGATTTTACACATGTCTATAACCTTAGATTGACATTTTCGGAAAAAAACACTACCTGATGTGCATACAAACTAAAAATTGTCTTGTAAAACCAAAGGGCCAGATTTTTTAAGTTGGCTATATGAAACTACATGCCCAAAGTTGGATAAGCCTCCATAACTTAATATGTAAGTTATAAATTGATTATTATAATATTGTTAACATGTTTGTACAATTAGGAGTGCATTTACACTCAAAAAAAATAATTTCTATGCACAAAGATTCATGACTTTTTTTTATGAATGAGAGGATGGTGGGTTATGAGAGAATGAAGGTCAATGACTTCCAACCAACCAACAATACATAGAAAATCAAATAAAATTTAACAACACATATTTAACCCATATAAGAAAATACTTTAAAGAGAATAAATTGTATGAAAGATAGAGTTTGTTCACTTCCAAATTGATTGATTCAAGTTGGAGAGTGTGTAATTTATATTTTTACATTTGCATATACCTTTATTTGTGCATTTAGATAAATAAAAGCCTTTGTTGTGCAAAAAGACCAAAAATTGTCTTATGAAATGAAGAGGTCAATATTACAAGAAATATTACAAGTTACAGGGTTGTATAAAAGTTGTACATCTGTCTATACTTTTGTTTGTGAAATTGGAAACTTAAAACCCTTTTTTGTGCAAAAAGACCAAAAATTGTCTTGTAGGACAAAGAGGGAAAAATTTCCCTTGGTGCAAAATGCACACTAGGGTACACTAAAATATATGCCCAAGTCGTAAAATTCATTCAATTTGGGTGGTTTAAATTGTAAGTGATTTTTTAAGTCATTTTACATTAGCTTGTATACTTATTTTTTCATTTGCAGCCATACAAGAGTTTGGTGTGCAAATATAAGGAAGAGATGCCTAGTAAAACCCTAGAGAAATGCATAACCATTTTGTAATAAAGTAATCCAAGGTTGTATTATACTTTAGATTTGAGTTGTGCAAGTTGTTGGAGGTGTGGTTTATCATATTAGACATTTTTCGTGTTGTTAATTTTTCAATTGCAAGTTTAAAAAGGGTTTCCATGCAAAAGAGGCAAAGTTTGCCTTGTAATTTGGAAGGTCGAAACTGTACTAAGTGACCAAATTAAAATGCATGCTCAAGATTTCATGTTTCTCCAAAAATTGTTTATATATATATATATATATATATAAGGCAAATTTATCTATGTCATTTAAAGTGCAATTGAAGAACATGAGAGGTTTCTTTCATGCACCTAGATTTGGGATTTCATGTAAATTTGAAGGAAAAATTGCCTTAGAGTAAAATGCACACCCTAGTCTTAATTTTGATCAAAATTTAATGGTTCAACTTGCATAAGGTGTAATCTGTGATTTTACACCTATATATAACCTTAAATTGGCATTTTCAGACAGAAACCTACCCAATGTGCATAAACGCTAACAATTGTCTTGCAAAACCAAAGGGCCAAATTGTTAAACTTGGTTATATGAAACTACATGCCCAAAGTTGGATAAGCCTCCATACTTTAATATTTGAGTTGTAAATTGGTAATTACAACATTTTTAACATGTTTGTATAATTAGGAGTGCATTTACACTCCAAAAATAATGATTTCTATGCACAAAGATTCTTGACCTTTTAATGAATCAGAGGATAAAACTAACGGAGATAAAAAAACTTGCACACCCAGAGTATTTTCACATCCAAATTGATTCATTCAAGTTGGAGAGTGCGTATTTTATCACTTTAAATCTGCATATACCTTTGTTTGTGCATTTAAAGAAATACAAACCTTTGTTGTGCGAAAAGACCAAAAAATGTATTATAGTATGAAGAGGTCAATATTATAGGAAATATTACAAGTTGCAGGGTTGTAAAAAAATGTACATATGTCTATACCTTCATTTTTGAAATTGAAAACTTGAAACCCTTTGTTGTGCAAAAAAAACAAAATTTGTCTTGTAGGACAAAGAGGGCAAATTGTTTAAATTGGTCTTCCTAAAAGGAAATGCACATCCAATGGTGAATTTTATATGATGAGATGATGGATATATAGGATATTTAACACATTCCTTAAAATGAGATATATATTCCTTAAGAAGAAAATGCATGCTCAAGAATGGAAATTATGTGTTTTTTGCATGAAAACATGGCATGTTGTAAAATGCACGCCCTAGAGTGAAAAATGCAAGCCTTGTGTTAGGATTTGCATGATAACTTTATGAAATCGTAATGTTAGGGAAAATTCATATCTTTATATGGACTATGGACATTATGTACTCCGTCCTTATGAAATTTCATGAAAACAAGACATTAAGGAAAATGCATACCCCGTTAGGGAAAAATGTAGGTTGTATATATGTTATTGTATCCCCATAAATTGGTGAAGGGTGAACTATACATTTTGATTTGGGGTTACAT
>JZKD02S0103475.1:72205-85797 GCA_000966675.3 Picea glauca
TTGCACTCAGGTATTATGGATGATTCAGACACTTGCAGACTTAGAGGTAAAATACACTACACCGATCCCAATTCATTGTGATAACACTAGTGCCATCAATGTGTCTAAAAATCCTGTATTCCACTCTAATACCAAGCATATTCCCATAAAATATCATTTTTTGAGAGAGAAGGTCACCAATCAGATTGTTCAGGTCAATTACATTCCCACTACAGAACAAATTGCAGACATCTTTACTAAGCCCCTAGCCATGACACCATTTGAATATCTCAAACAAAAGTTGGGTGTCATCCTGTCTCACATCTAAGAGAGTCCATCCTGTTAGGGGGAGTCCTATATTAATTGCATATCTGATACCTCCTAAAATTAATGCAACAACTTAGGGGGAGCATGTTTTCTTTGACATTGATGTCAAAGGGGGAGAAAAGAACAGGGGTGCCTTTGTTGCCATCAATGCCAAAGGGGGATATTGTTGGCATGTTTTATAGACAATGTATGCTTGTCATTGATGGCAAGTACAACAACAAAGATGGCAGAAAATGTGCAAAGGATTGTAGGCAGGTCATTGATGACAAGATCAGAGTAAGAATCGATGAAAAATAGAAACAAATTAGGCTCAAGAGTAATTAGCGCAGAGTCGATCGCAGTGACTAAGCTCGGGAGGAGAAGCATCAGTGATCATTGGATCCCATTTAAATTCCCAAAAGAAGGAGGTCCATCAGATCTGATTGTAGACATGAAGAACGCGCAGAAGAGGAGGATAGATCTTAGACGTCAGATCTGAGCATAAGTTCTTACCATCGTTGGATCAGGGAGAACCTGCACGTTCATTAAAGTGCAAGGAGAAGTGGGTATACAAAATCCCAAAAGAAGGAGGACCGTCCATCTATGGGTAGGACATGTGGACAAAGATCAACATTTCACTGACTGGAAAGTCAAAGGTATGAGATGCTCTAGCCTTTCACCTCTCGAACTCGCTATATGAGAAATCACAAAATAATCTCAACCGTTAGATCGAGGCCAAATATGGACCATTGATCAGACAAAACGAAGGCTCATGGAGTTGTGAAGTCTCAATAAAATATTGATCGTTGATCCAAGAGGGAGGCGTGGCAGAAGATCAGAGCATGTCAAAGACTCCATTTCGAGGTTTCGCGAATCACGACTTGGAGAGGCAAGAAACAATACCACAAGAATGCTGAAATTGCGAAATGCAAAATCCTGAAATGATCTAAGCCGTCAAATCAAGGGTTGATTGGGACCATTGATCCCATGCCATTTCGTAGTTTTGTGGATCGATAGTTGGAAGCATCAAGAACATTCACCACAGGAATGCCGAAATCGTGATTTGCGAAATCACGAAATGATCTGAGTCATTGGTTCGAAGAGATCGTGGACCATTGATCCGACCCCCTTAGATGTATTGGAGACCAGGATTTCGGTTACCAGGAGATAGACAAGTCAGAGACTCTTAATATCAGGAGTCCCGAAATGCTGAAAAATGAAATCTCGAAAAGAACTTTATGAACAAGCGCTTGGTCATGGCTATGGTCATATAGAGGAAGGAGCTAACACAGAAAAGCTCCATTTCAGAGTTTCAGAGATTGCGACATGGATTGGCGAGACACTTGGCCACAGGAAAGTTGAAATGATGAAATATGAAATAAAGGCAAGCTTATGAAGATCATTCAACGGTGCAGATGAAACTGAAGGAGATTGGAGGGCTACTATTGCACGACACAATGCACCTGCCAGAAACTAGTGATGAGTTCTACCAGAGGAATCGAAGACACTTCGAGGTGATTGATAGAGGAGGTGAAGAGTCTCAAGAGATTAGATAGTAGAACAAAGACTGTTCGTGGAGGTGACTGACAAGTGGATGAACATTGAAATTTGTAACTGAAGTAGAAAGTATAAGCTCGACTATGCCAGAGAAGACGAAGAGTCTCGATGGCCAGAGAGGCTGAGGAATCTCAGCATGACATCCAGTGATGTTGAATGCGTGGGAAAACTGCCAGAGAAGCTGAGAAGTCATAATGATGATCAGACAAAGCACTCACTGTGAAGAGATGCAAAATCATTGCGCATATGGCATGCACAAGGTACATAGAAACTAGATGAACACAGCACAGAGAAGTGATGAGGTGGTTGTTGTTGAGGTGAAGTAATGCAAGTGTGAAGAAGTAAAGGGGTGGTGCAGCAACTAAAATGGACAGGAAACAAAATCTCCATTGAATGGGAATGGCACACAGAGCACAAAAGGTAGAAGAACAGAATGGGAAGCGGATGCATGCAGGAAGACAGTGAGGAAGACTGAGTAGAAAAATCTTGCAGAACAGTGATGAGATTGGTAATCTTTTATTGAACACTATATCACTGTAATAGGTTTCAGTATTTCATATTTATAATCCGGGGTGGTAGGGAGGTGCTAGGGAGGACTGGTGTCCTCAGAGGTTCAAGTGGGTGCTTGAACATAGGGAGTTGTAGCTTCCTTATAGTTGGTGCTAGAGAAACTAGGGAGTTGGTGCTTCCTTCTAGTTGGTGCTAGAGAAACCAGAGAGTTTGTGCTTCCTTCTAGTTGGTGCTAGAGAAATCAGGGAGTTGGTGCTTCCTTCTAGTGGGTGCTAGAGAAAACAGAGAGTTGGTGCTCTCAACAAGTTACAGCTTGCAAAAATAGAGGTTGTAGCCTCACAATGAGTTGGTGCTCATATGTATGATAATGTAAATAATGTAAATAATACTTATCATATAAAGAAGAAGAGGTTTTTACCCTGTATGGGTTTCCTCGGGAAATATTTGTCTCTGTGTTTCTCATATATGTGATTGATGCTGAATGTGCCATTCTTTATTTCCCTGCATTATTGTGATCATCATTGAGTGCCTTGTAAAGATTTTAAAATAAGCATAATTGTTTAAGCACGGTAACAACTGATTCACCCCCCTTCTTAGTTGTTCAACATGTTTCCCCGTAGGGGTTTTACCACGTGAAAAAATTGGTGTGTTGATCTTTGATCTGGTTATGTGAGTGGTTACTGAAGGTGTTCGTCCTCTGTTGGGATACCTGTGTTGTCGAACAATTCTGTTGGGTGAATTTTAGAATGGCATTACTTGTAAAAAAATCAAATCACATAACATTAAGGGCACAAAGGCTGTAAGACAAGGAGAACGCAGGGCCAATTAAAAATGTGTTTCCAAGTAAAAAAAATAAAAATAAAAACAAAAACACAAAGCATCTCGCTACTCATACACATTGGGCAATTTCAGAACTAAAAGCTTTGTAAAAATGCAAAGATCTATCCCTGGTAAACATAAATTGTAATATAGTTACAAGGAAAAACGTGTGGCTTAAAACACATGGATTCTCCTGAAAAAATGCAAAGGTAAATCGTTTTTTTTTTGCTGGGAAATTTTAGAACTAAAAGCTGTGTAAAAATGCAGAGATGTATCCATGGTAAAACACAGAGTGTGAGATAGTTACAAGGAAAAACATGTGGCTTAAAACGTCTGGATTTTCTTGGAAAAACCTAGAGGTAACTCGTTTTTTTTTAATGGGAAGTTTAAGAGCTAAAATTTGTGTAAAAACATAGAGTGTAAGGTAATTACAAGTTGGGAAAATTCCCCATAGTGAAAAATCCATGACAATGAGCCTACGATTTTACAGTTCGAAGTGTAGAATGCTGTGTAAAAAGAGAATAGAACACTGGGTGAAATCGTTTGGGAGCAGAGCTAAATTTTACTGGGTGAGGGTGCCAAAAAATGTGGATGTAACCAAGGATTAAGAGCGTGGGCTTCACCAGGTAGGAAACAAAACAATAACTCCATGCTGAAAGCATATGGTAGGGAGAAAATTTCTCATGGCGAAACTAGTACAAGGATGGGATTACAACAATGGCATGCTTAATTAAATCTCAAAAATATAAAACCTTGATTAAAATTTCCCACAATGTGTATGAAATAATATCAGACAACACTTATCTCATTTTAGGGTTATCATAACCGGAGGCGAAGAATCCAAAGTTGTTGTTTCGCGCTTGTGCTCCCTCCTATCCCCTGCTTTCTAACCATGAAGACCTCACCGGTACCTCCTAGCCAATGCTAGGGGTACTCTTATCCCCTTTATCCCCCTGATCCACAAAGGGGACACACACAACACAACCAAAGAACTCTAGCTCCCAACTCTCCTTGCAAGGTCGAGCTACCACCCTCTCACTCGAGCTTGGTATCCAAACTCCCACAAGAAAAATCAGTCAAAGGAATTCCAACAACATAACCTTACACATACCAGATATGATCCATTCCTCTTCTCTGCCACTAATTTTATAGAGTTCTTCTTAGTGACCACTTGCCAATTGCATGTTAAATTCATTTTATTAAAAATTAATTAGGAAATACTCTCCCCCGTACACTTGTCACCCGATCCCTTAGTTGAACCATAAATTCATTTATTTAATTTAATTAAATGTCAATTTCCCTCACCCATCCTAAAAGGACTCCTAAAAATGCTCCTTGATGTCCCTTTATTCCCTCTATTTCCTTTTAATGACTGACGCCTTTCTAAAACTTAGTTGTGTTTTATTTAGGAAGGTTCTTTAGTTAGAATAGACTATATTTCTTTCTATGTTTCCACATTCCTTTTTACATTCATTTCCCTTCCTTTATAAGTTCCAATTTAGCATGTCTTGCACATAATTAGTAATTTAATCTTTAGATAAAATATTTCTCTTTTAAATTCTTAACTTGTTTTTTCTTCATCCCCCTTTTATTAATTGATTATTTAGTTTTTAGTCTTCTTACCCCATTTAGACCTAGGCTTAATTTTCAACCAAGATTAGAATTTTTTTTAAGGGAATTTTATACTTAATAAAAATTACTCATTTAACATTTATTTTAAGGATGACCCTGTCAAAAAAAAAATATTTTTTTCTAGGCACCTAGGTTCATTGATTCACCTTTATTAAAATCGCAACATTCCCTTCAAGATGCACTACATGCTCCAATGGTTCCACTCACATTTATTCATGTTTTATTTATGCGACATTCCCTTCAAGACGCCCTACGTGCTCCAAAGGTGCCACTTGCCTTTGACTGATTTTGGTAGTTGTCCAACCATTGGAGTCAATACTCCATTAGGCGACCTTGTGAGAGACTAAGGGCCTCTAAGGAATATGGACCCTACCTTATTTCGCGCCCCTTAGAATCTTCATGAGAGACTATCTCAAAATGCCCTCATGACATCGAACTAGGTAATCATTAAACTACAATTCGAGAAATGGAGAGGGTGCTAGTAGGCTATGCCAGGGATGCTGCCACACCTCTCCCTCAATATCTGGTTGTTTTGCATGGCCCATTTACTCCTAATGTGAGTCTAATTAGCAAGAAATCATCCTCATGCATCCATCAAAGAAACACGTCAACAATTCATAAAAAACATCATAATATACCCGATCATATGTCACATATGCATAAATAGAAATACCCAAACCATATATAATCCACTCCCTGACTCGATCCGGAGTCCAAGGAGGTCCACCAATGCCATCAGCATCCCCAATCTATCAAGTGTCCTGCACACTCACGAGAAACCCATCAATGGCACCTATCTATACATAGATATCAAATAAAATAACATCATAATCCATAAGCATCATCATCAGAATCCATAAGTGAAATAGACAACCATATACTAAACCGTATCACTTGCATGCAAGTTTCCTCAAAGAATAAGTCATATCATGTGCGTGCAAGAGCAGGATGTTACATACACCCCTTCTTGTTTTAAACTTTGTCCCGAAGTTTCAGAGTGTATAAATGCAGTAAATAAGGTATATAACAAGGTCTAAATGTCTGTCTATCAAACAAAAATGCAAACTGTTGGCGCATAATATATGTGTCCTCCAAGGTAGTCGAGTGTGGATTATAATTGTCCCACTGGACCTTGACCTGATCGATTGTTTGACACCTTATTTGTCGAATGTGATGGTCCAAAATGAGGATGGAATCTACCGTGAGCACCCCCTCATCTGATACCTGCAAATAACTCATGTCAATCACATGTGTAGGATCTCTAACATAATGTCTCAAAATAGATACATGAAAAACATCATGCATATGCCTCAAATAATCAAGAAAGGCTACTCAATAGGCCATGGGCCCTTTATTTTCCACAACCTCGAAAGGTCCCATGAACCTAGGAGAGAGTTTAACACCTTTTCCAAACTTGATCGAACTCTTGTGCCGTTTTACTCGCAAGAAGACTCGATCACCAACTTCATAACTATGATCAACGCGATGCACATCAACATAAATATTCTGCCAATCTTGCGCTTCTTTGATCCTTTGTTGTATTGTTTGAATTTGTTCTTCCATTTCTTGGATCGCTTCTATGTAATGTCCCCACTTTGAGACATCATGGTATTACACAGTGTTATGATACCAGGGTATCCAGGTGGATATTATAGCGAGTACAAGAGATATTGAGGGATATTTTGGGGTATGTCTTGCATCGCTCATCCTATTTCATCATTATGATCCATTCCGTATAGATTGTCTTTGGTTCCATTGCATTCTGACGATTTCCATGATTTTGAGTATTTTGAGCTATAGGTTAATTAAATTCACTGAAGAGGTCATTTTGGGCACAATACTTGGAGGAACCTCTCATTGGAATTGGGAGGAGAAACACTACAGGATAGGATTATGAAAAATGAATTTCAGTGGCCACGGAAGACACAATGAGAGATAAGGTGTTTTTTAGAGGTAAAAAGGTTAATTAATTAATTAAAGTGATTTAATTAATTAATTAATAATTAGTAAAATGAAAGTCACTTTGGAGGGACAAGGTGATCATGAAGTATAAAGGAGAGGAAAGGGCCTCTATTCTCTCATGCATGTATGATTATCTTTTGATATTCGGCTTCTAGCTAGTGAGCCCATACCTTGGGGGTTTTGAGGGTTTTGACTTAACAAACCCTAGAGGACGATTCAGTGGTGAAAGATTCCACCTAGCTTGTCCCAAGCTTGGTATCGGGGATGAAATACTCCCCCAAACTATTCTAGTTCAGATATATTCAGTGTAGGAGGGTTCTACACTAGCCACAGGCACAGGAAGAGAGGGAGGGCACACCATTAGGAGTTTCCAGCAAGGGGGGCGCACCATCCATTGAGGGAAGTTCGTTGTAGGTGATTGGCAGGGATTCAAATATTATAGCACCTGGGTTTTCATTGCAGGGTATTGGACATCAGATCTAGTCCATTCAAGAGGAGTTTTATGTGCCCTTTGATTTATTATATGCATGGGACGAATTGGAGGAGAGGAGCAAACTTCAGAAAGTGGTTTCAGTCATTTTCTAGCTCAGATATTCACTATTTTGCTTGGGAATTCACCAATGAGGTAACCAAGCCTTGATCTATAATTCTAGTAGTTTTTTGGAGCATTTGGAGGCATATAGGAGGGAGGCCTAATGATCTAGGGTTTCAGGCATCCAAGGGGGCACACCATTCCTTGGAGGGAAGTTAGATCTATGGTTTTGAGATGGATCTTGGAGTTTAGAGCACTTGGGTTGTTCTTGCATTTACCTGATCTAATGTTTGGCATATTTACCAGAGGTTTTGGACATCTTTGGTAGCATGGTCAAATTGTTGAGGCTATTCAGTGTTCCAGCAGGGTGTGGCATCTTCCAGCTTGGGGGTTTGGCACTCCATACGACCTAGATCTCATTATTGTATTGGTATTCATTATTGTTCATCCTTTGGAGGCTTACATTGTCTTATCCGAGCATTTTTTAGAAGCTCTTATTGTGTTTATTAGATCCATTTGTTGATCATTCCAGATCTACATCATTCTTGTATTCAATGGCTTCTTCTATCTATGAATAATATCAAATCTAAGGTATTTTGGATTGTCTATCATATTTTTGATCTTGCATATGGTTGATTTATGTTCCATTACTATATCTTATTTTTTATTGCTGCAAACACACGTTAAATTCATCATTATAACCCTAGCACAATCTAAGAGACAATAATAAGCAAAGTGTTTGACGAAATTCCACAACCAGTAAAAGTTTAAAATTCATGCAAGAAGTGATGTTCCTGGAATATTGGCTTGGGAACATTACATTCTAGTCCTACCAAGACCCTATCCTCAAGTCGATCCCAACTCAAAGGCATCCGAAATGGTCGCCCATAAAGAAACTTGAATGACGCCATCTTAATGGTGCTTTGATAGTTGTTGTTGTATGCAAACTCTACCAGTGGCAAAAACTCCTCCCAACACTTCTATTGGTCCATCACGTACATACACAACATATCTTCCAAGATTTGGTTTGTTCTTTCTGTCTTCCTGTCTGTCTCTGGGTGATATGTGGTACTAAAGTTAAGTTGGGTTCCCAAGGCCTCTTGGAAACTAGTCCAAAATCATCCTATAAACACTAATCCTCGATCAGATATGATCCTCTTAGGCACACCATGCAATCTCACTATCTCACTGATAAAAAATCTAGCTATGTCTAGCGCTCGATACGTCGTACACATAGGGATAAAATGTTCACTCTTCGTCAAAGTGTCAACTACCATGAAAATCGAGTCATGCTTCCTTGCCGCCAGTGGCAATCCAATAATGAAGTCCATCGAAATGATCTCCCATTTCGATTCTGGAATAGCATGTGGTTGTAGTAATCCTAGCGAATGTCTATGTTCAACCTTCACTTGCTGACATTCTAGACATCTTGCCTCATAGTTGACTATGTCTGACTTCATTCCTTTCTAGAAGAATAAGGGTTTAAGGTCTGTCCTCATCTTCGTGACTCCTGGATGAGCCATGTACACTACTCTACGAGCTTCGTTTAAGATCAAACTTCTCAACTCATCGTTGGGCAGTACATAAATCCAGTTATTATATCTTATTAATCTGTCATTGTCCATGGTAAATATCTCAAATTTTGGTACCAACATGGTGTCTTGTTCGATAAATTCCTTAATCTCCTTATACCATTCATCATAAAGATGTATAGTTAGAATATTTTCATGAAGATTCATCTGAAGAGGTATCACCGAAAATATGCATGGTCTCTGACTCAACGAATCTTCCACTTTGTTCATTGTTCCTTTTATGTAGGTAATCTCAAAATCGTACTTGCTAAGCAGTTTTGACCAACGCCTTTGCCACATGTTCAAGTCACTTTGCATGAAAATGTGTTGAAAACCACAATGGTCTATTTTCAGTTTGAATTTCCATCTCATCAAGTAGTGTCTCCACACCCTCAGGGAATAAACAATGGCTAATAACTCCAAATCATGCATCTCGTAGTTCTCCTCATGCTTTCTTAACTTCCTTGAGATGTAAGCGATCACTTGACCATATTGCATCAAGACTCCGCCTAAGCCTTCCTTGGATGCGTATGTGCATACCAGGAAGTCCTCACCCATGTAAGGTAATTTTAGTATCGGCACTATCGTCAACAACTCCTTGAGCCTTCCAAATGCTTCTGCGCATTTCTTGGTCCATACAAACTTCTTGTTTTTCTTCTGCAATTCTGTAATCGGATTTTCTATCTTCGAAAAACCTTCGATGAACTGTCGATAATATCCCATTAAACCCATTAAGCTACGTACTTCGGGTATGTTCATCGATGCAAGCCATTCCATAATAGCCTCTACCTTTGATGGATCTACAACGATACCTTCATTAGAGATAACATGACCTAAATAATGAATCCTCGATTGATAAAAAGAGCATTTTGATAGTTTCTCGTATAATTGATTCTCTCGTAAGCACTATAGTACCAAGCGCAAATGTTCGTCATGTTCTTCCATTTTCCAAGAATATATCAAAATTTCATCAATGAATACTTGAACAAACTTGTCCAAGTATTCGTGGAACACCCCATTCATCAAGCTCATGAATACCCCTGGGGAGTTTTTCAGTCCAAAAGGTAAAACAATAAACTCATAATGTCCAAAATTCATCTTGAATGTGGTCTTAGGAATGTCTTCCTCCTCGATCCGTAACTAGTGATATCCTGATCTCAAATCAATATTCGAAAACACCGTCGCTCCCTTCATTTGATCAAAAAGATTGTCTATTCTTGGAAACGAATATTGGTTCTTGATTGTTTTCTTGTTCAATTGATGGTAGTCAATGCAGAGTCTCCATGACCCATCCTTATTTCATATGAAAATAACAAGTGCACCCCAAGGCGACACACTTGGACGTATAAGTCCTATGTCCAACAACTCCTTCAGTTTCATTTTCAACTCTTGTAACTCAGGGGTCGACATTCGCTAAGGCATTCTTTCTATCGGTTCATTTCTAGGTTTTAATTCAATGGTAAATTCCAATTCCATTTTGGGTAGAAAACCTGGTAACTCTTCTGGGTATACATCTACAAAAGGTTGCCTAGTTCTTACATAACACCATTTTCGTTCAATGCAAGAATTGCATATAGTTTTCATCCCTTGTGCATGTTCTTCTATAGTTGTAGGTAAGAGATGAACCTTAGGGAAACTCCCTAGTTTCTTCCTACAATCACTCGTCTATGTCCCTCATCATCGATCAAACTTAACCATTTCACCTTACAGTTGAGTATCGCATCATGCGATTCCAACCAGTCCATATGGATCACTACATCATAAGATCCTAAGATCATGACGTATAGGTTGGACTTCATGAAAAAGTCTCCCAAGTTAAGGATACAGTTTGTAACCTTTACTCCTACCTTCTGCTTGGCTCCTGAATCCATTTCCATGTAGCTAAAATTGTCCTATTCGACTTCCTTTACCTAAATTCTCTTTAGCGTTGCACACAAAATAAATCTCTCTGTAGCACCTAGATCTATCAAAATACTAAAGGTATGGTCAGTAATGGTACCCGGTGTCTCAAGAACAGTAGACTGATGCTCGTCCTAGTGGTTATTCACCGCTGCATGAATCCGACGGGCCTTGCCCAAATCTCCTACTGTAGTGTTTCCAGCTGAACCGACTGCTCTGGCCATCTCAACAAAATAGTCATGCCGGTAATGTGGCTCTCCACATTTCTAACACCCGGTCTTCGGTCTAGTACTCCTGGTCCCCGAAGTAGAAGCTGATGGACCACCATCCTGAAATCCTGGTCTGTTTTGTTGAACAGGACTAAACTATTGTTGTTGCGGGTGACGTTGTTGATGATGTTGTGGTCCTCTATAGGGAGTTTGCTACTGAGGCGTTGGTCGTCGTGGTGTTGTGAACATGGATCCTCTCAGATTCCCTCGATACCCTGACGGATGTCTAGCCGGTGTCTGATTCAACTGTGCACCAGATGTCACATGTCCCATCGATCTTGTAGGAGTCCTTCTCTGACCCCCGCTGATGAGCTCTTCCTCAACTATGAGGGCCTTTTGAACAACATCATGGAAATTTTGAGGCATTGATAGCCTCACTTTCTCATGAATTCTGACGTTAAGTTCGAACACGAACTTGTTTACCTTAATCTTCTTAGTGTTCAAATGTGGAGCTCACCAAAGCAACTCCAAGAAATGAGCCTCGTACTCAGGAACTGTACGACTGTCCTATCGTAAGGCATTGAACTCATTGAAATGATGCTCAATGAATTTCTCAGATAGATACCTCTCCAGGAATCGCTCCTCAAATAGTTCCCATGACATGTCTTCGAAAACCATGTTCAATTGTGGCAGGAGCGTATTCCACCATAGAAGAGCGCTCTCCTTCAGCTGAAATACTGCATGTAGAATTTCATGTTGGAGGCATAGTCATGAAGTGGAAAGAACATCGCCATGTTCTCCAACCATGCCTCTATGGCTACACTATCTGTGGAACCCAAGAACTTAGGAAACTTTACCTTCTCGAGTTCTCAGTGAAAACTACCAGTACTGGCTGGGGTGCACTGTGGACCCTCAGGGGGTACAAGCTCCCTGGCCTCATATTTATCTAGATGGCTAATCAAGTCCTATGAAATCCTCTAAAAGGACCTCATAAACCCAACCACATCCCCCACAACTATATGTTCCTGTCCAATGACTTGTTCTTCTCCTTGGGGGTTAGACCCCTCTAGCATGGATGCTACTGGAGGCGTTGCGCTTCCTCCCCTAGAACCATGTCGTCTGCCTCCACGACGTCCTCTAACCATGATTACCTACATAAATACATTTTAAATTAATTAGTGATAAATTATTAATCAAGTGTTTATACAGATGAAGATGTAATAATCCCAAGTCGTGGGGTTGAACCTCACTCAGATACCATGAGTAACATCCCAACCATTACGACCCATAAATGGCGTACAATAGATAATTTGTTTTTTTAAGCATTAGGAAATTAATGTCAACAATAAAAATCATAGCAACACAATTCGATGACATCAAATGTATGAATTACATGTGACACATCGTCTCAAATCATGTCGCAACTGACGCATCCACAATTTATTAACGACATATAATCAACCATCATCATAAATGAATAATGACACAATGTAACAACATCACCCGCTACTCATCATTGAAATAAATAACAATGCAATCACACATCAATGAAGGGTAGCGACACATAAACATAAATAGCATAGCATATTAGCACATCATGAAAGCTTGAATAAAATTACAACAACATTCAATCAGATAAAGAATATAAATGACTACCCGCCCATCCTACCCTCCAAGTTTAGGACCTCCAGGACACATAAGAAATACTCAAGCCTAGGTTACAATTGATTTTAACCATTTAAGGTCTCAGGGCTGGCGACTGTTCTGAGGAACAAGGAGGTGTCTACATCCCACTAGCACAATCAATTCCAAACTAGCTATTCTAAATCAACAACATCAACGATAATTAATGACATCAATCCATCAATCCTAAACCACGATTAAAAACTACGCATGAGTAATCATTCACATAACACATCATATACCACATTAAATCCAAGGCACAAATCAATTATCAGTTATCAGTTATATTGCATGCGAGCATTTATTCAATTAATCCATCATTTACACATCACAAATCAAGACGCATGAGATATCGACTATATTTCACAAGGCGCAAAAGAATGAAGTTAATAATTCAACCATACTTCAACAATATTTAAAGGCGCAATAGTAACCAGTTTCTAATTCAATCATGCATCATAAATATTCTATGGTGCAATAGAGATCCAATTATTAATCCATCAAACATTAGAAAATTTAATGGCACAAGAAATAATTGTTAATCAAATGCATTACAATGTAATTTATTTTTCACAAGATATATAATGTCTACAAACCATTCATTACATTATCCTTGTAATGCACATGAGAAATCTAACTATTTAACTAGTTATACAACATCATTAAATTCATAGTGCAATTAATCTATACCTTAACTTCAAGGTGCATGGGAATCATCAGGTTTATACAGGTGAAAGGAAATTACAGATTTTAATTACATGGTGCGAAGTAAAACAATTTTGAAATCGAACATACATTCACCTAAATAATCATATGAAAACAAACACTAATGGCGCCAGAGTAACACATTCTGAAACACTCATTCATCATTTTCATTTAAGGATGCAGGAGATCTAATCAAAGATGGAACAACCAATCATAACAAGCACTAAG
>JZKD02S0103475.1:102739-115284 GCA_000966675.3 Picea glauca
AGTATTTTGAAAATAAATATTTGAATAAGAGTTACTATGACAAGAAAATGAAAGAGTTATTTGAACTCAAACTTGGGAGTATGACAATAGATGATTATGAAAGAAGATTTTTAGAACTGTTGAAGTATGTTTCTTTCATCAAGGATGAGATAGTTAATATTCATAGGTATTTGAGTGGATTTCCATCATTCATCAGTGAAAAAATACAATATGATGATCCCAAAACATTGGAGGAGACCATAAGGCTAGATAAATGCCTATATGATCAGCAAAAAGCAAGGCCAAATTCCCAAAAATCTTGGGAAGACAAGAAGAAATTTAAGATGGATCAAAGGAAGAAGGGGACTAAGTCACCATTCTTCAAAAATAATCCTCAGGGACAACCAACTTCTAGAGAACCCAGAATACTTGAGATAGGGGGTCAAAGGCCAAGATAGCTACCTATTCAATGTTGGGGTTGTGAAGGAGATCATATGTTTAGAGATTTTGCTCACAAAGGTGAAAAAGTGAGGATTTTTCACAATGTACAACAAGCTGAAACAATGGAAGACATGGGAAAAAATGTACCAAGGATCTATGCATCTCTGGATAACAAGCAAGAAGAGTATCAGTCACATATGATTGAAGTGGAAGGTATGATCAAAAACCAAACCATTGTTATTTTAATTGATTCGGGAGCTAGTCATAGTTATATATATCATAAGATGGTGGAAAGTTTGAATTTTCCAAGAAGCAAGCATGGAAACTCTTGGTTGGTACAACTGGCTACCGAAGCCAAAAGAAAAGTTAATGAGATGGTTAAGTCATGTCTTATGGACATGAATGGACTGAACACCAGGGCATATTTGAACATATTGCCTTTAGGTTCATATGAATGTCTAATTGGGATGGATTGGTTGCACTAACATCATGTTATCCTAGACTGTCATAACAAGGCATTTACTTGCTTAGATGAGGAAGGGAACCTAAGGACAGTACGGGAAATTCCCAGAGCAATAACCATCAGAGAAATTTCAGCATTGCAGCTGAAGAAATGTTATAGAAAAGGGTGTCAATTATTTGCATCTCATATGGAAGAGACACCTAAAGATAAGGTGTCAAATATTAAATATTATGCAATCCAAAAAGATTTTGAAGATTTGTTTAAGGAAATACCAACATTACCCCCTAAAAGAGACATTGATTTCTCCATAAATCTGATGCCTAGAGCAACTCCAGTATCCAAGACTCCCTACAGGATGAGTACACCAGAATTGAAGGAGTTGCAAATGCAACTTGAAGAGTTCTTGAAGAAGGGGTATATACGCCCAAGTGTGTCACCTTGGGGTGCCCTAGTTTTATTTGTGAAGAAAAAGGATGGAACATTGAGACTTTGCATTGACTTTAGGCAGATGAACAAGGTAACTGTGAAGAATAAGTATCCTTTGCCAAGGATCAATGACCTCTTTGATGAGTTGAAATATGAAAAAATATTCTCCAAGATTGATCTTAGGTTAGGTTATCATCAAGTATGAATTAAATAAGAAGACATCAACAAGACTGCTTTCAGAACAAGGTATGGTCATTATGAGTTCACAGTGGTGCCATTTGGGTTATCAAATGCACCAGTTGTCTTCATGTGTTTAATGAATGGTATTTTCAGAGAACACTTAGATAAGTTTTTCATTGTATTTTTAGATGACATTCTTATATATTCTAAGTCAGAGGAAGAGTATGAACAACCCTTGAGGATGGTGTTACAAGTATTAAGGGAGCATCAATTGTATGCCAAATTGAGCAAGTGCTCATTTTATCATAAGAAAATTCATTATTTGAGACATATCATTTCAGAGGAAGGGATAGCAGTGGATCTTGAGAAGATAGAATCCATTAGAGGATGGTCAATGCCAAGGAATGTGATAGAGGTCGGATCATTCACAAGCCTTGTAGGCTACTATAGGAGATTTATTGAAGGATTCTCAAAGATTGCACACCCAATCACTTCCTTGGAAAAGAAGGGTGTGAAGTTTCAATGGGCATTGGATTGTGAAAAGAGTTTCTAACACTTGAAGCAATTATTAACAAGTGATCCAATTTTAAGGATTGCAGATCTGAATGAAGACTCAATTGTATGCATAGATACATGTAAAGAAGGACTTGGTGGATTCCTCATTCAAAATGGGTTTGTTGTATGTTATGAATCAAGGACGTTGTTGGAGCATGAAAGACATTATGCCACTCATGATTTGGAGTTTGTAACATCCCGCTTTTGGGCACTAAGAAAACTTATTCTTTGAGGACACTTGCTCGCAAGTGATCCAGATTTTATGTTATTAAAACATTTATTTTGATTATGAGGCGTTATGGGTTGATGGATTTTCATTTTACTGCATTGACATAGACAGGTGCTATTGACTCGGTTTTACTGAGGGTGCAGAATTTTGGACCTCAAGGATGCAGAGGCATCGATGGAACCCCTTGGACTCTGGATCGAGTCAGGGAGTGTACCATTGGGGTTTGATTATATTACTGTGATATTAGTGCATCTGATTAGATGATATGATATGGATATAATCTAACACGATTTGTTGATGATGCAAGCTCACGATAGCTTGTCGACTAGACTCACATGTGGAGTAAAGGGGTCACGCATGAAAACCAGAGATGTTGAGGGAGAGGTGTGGACAACGGCCCTGCCACAACCTACTAGCACTCCCACCGTGGCTTGAACTGTAGGTTAATGTTTACCTAGTTCGAGAGGACCCACAATGTCGTGAGGGAAGACTGCGACAATCACTCACGATGATTCTAAGGGGTGCGCAATAAGGCGAGAGCCTTATTCCTTAGAGGCCCTTAGTCTCCCATAAGTTCACTTGGTGGAGTATTGACTCTAGGGTTTTTTTATGTCTACCAAGTCAGTCAAGAGGCGAGTGGCACCCTTGGAGCACATAGTGCATCCTTAAGGGCACGTCGCACAAGGGAACAAATGAGGCGAGTGGCACCCTTGGAGCACCTAGTACGTCTTGAAGGGCACGTCGCATTGTTTTGATAAATGAATGAACCTAGATGGCCTTAGGATGAACAATGTGATAAGAATTTAAAAAAAATAAAACATTTTCCCTAATAAAATGTCGCCCATCATGAAAATTAAGGTCTAGGTCTAAATCATGCTAGTGGTAAAATTTTATCCTTTTTATTAAAAAAAAATGATATATATAATAAAATTAAAATAAAAATAAAGAAAGAGTATGATCTTTGTTAAATCTTGTAACACAGAGGGAGTAAGAAATTTAATTTATTCAAAAATCTGTTGGAATAAATTTTAAAAAAAAGGGAATTAATTGTTTTATTATTTTTGATATATTAATTAAATGAGAAAAGGGAAATAGGGTTAATTTCCACACCTGCCTTTTTGAGTTATAAATAAAAAGGGGAAAGAGGGAAAATCTAAAATATTAGGAAACTAGGAAAAGAGGGAAACACAAAAAAGAAAAAGGAAACAAAAGGGAAAAAGTGGAAAGTCAAACTTAGTAAAGTATCTACCATTTAAGAGCTTTCTAATTTAAACTGAACTAGCAAATCAAAAGTGGGGAAAATCATTAAAACCTGTAAGAGAATTTGGGGACACCTAGGAGCGATTATAGGAGTAACTTTAGGTGGGTGAGGGAAATAAAGATAGTTAATTAATTAAAGAAATTAATTTATGGATGAATGAAGGGGATGGGTGACACTTGATCGTGGATAAATTTTTGGGAATTAAATTTTAAAAACTTAATTAAACGAGATTTTAGGAAAGTAAGGAACCACAAAACTCTATATAATGAAGGGAGGAGATGGAGGTTGGATGATATTTTGTTTGCGTAACGTTACACTGCAGAAATATCTACTTGATTGACTTAACTTGTGGGAGTTGGGATACCTAGCTTGGTGAGGAGTGGTAGCTCGGCCTTGCGAGGCAAGCTGGGAGCTAGTCGAAATCTGTAGATAGTGAGTGTGTGGCCACTTTGCAGCTCGGGAGGCTAAGGGGGAAGAAGAGTACCCCTAGCATTGGCTGGGAGGTAAAGGTGAAGTCTTGATGGTCGGTGAGCGGGAGTTGCACGGAGCGCGCGGGACGTCATTCAGAGTGGGCAAACAGGAAATGGTACGCTTTCTTCGTTTTGTATGGTAAATTGTCTTAGAACTTATGCTTGAATTTGCATTTTTACGTGGGTAAGTGAACTGATTGTCTAGATGGTTTTCTGAAATTTTCTTAGCCTAGCTCGATGATAGATTGACTCCCATGGCTTCATTTCCCTACATGTCTTGACCACCTTGTTGTGTTGATTATGACCTTCATGGTTGTTTAGCCTTCGTCCCTAGCTCACCAGCCCTCGCCTCAGCAGTCAGCCAGGATCCTGATGTACGGTTGTCGCCTTAGCATTAAAAGACCTATGGATCTCAACGCCCTACTTTTCTGTGTGAGGATGATGAGTGAATGACGAACCTGTTAGTCGATTGCCCTTGATGTTTTTCCCTGGATGATTGTTGATTCCACCATCTGGCAACGACCTCTGCGTGTGGATTATCTGGTGGCCTTGTTGGTTTTCTCTATGCCTTGACTAATAGAACCCCTACAATCATTCCATGACCCTTCCCATTGGATCCTTTCGGTTCTCTTAGTATTTTCTGCATTTGTATTTGCATTCTGGCAATGGAAAAATGAGTTGATTCATGTTTGCATTTTTGTATTGGTATTATAGCAATGGAAAATGAGTTGATTCATGTCTGCATTTGTATTTTCATTTTGGAAATGGAAAACGAGTTGATTCATGTCTGCATTTTTGTATTGATATTCTGGCAATGGAAAACGAGTTGATTCATGTCTGCATTTTTGGATTGGTATTCCGACAATGGAAAAACAATTAAACTCTCTGCCTGCGTTTTACATTTGGTACCCCGGTAAGAAAGACAAAAATGTTTTTGTTTTCCTGTATGCGTTGGCATTGGCATCCTGGCAGTGAAAGGGGGAAACTCCGGTTTATTCATCCCTCCCAAGTTTGCATTTCATTTTTTTATTTTGGGGTGATTTTCCCCTTGAAGAAGACTGTGTCTTGCACTTAAGATTTTATGTTTGATTACCTTTGCTGCCTGGCAATTTTTCCCCTCTCAAGTTTGCATTTTGTTTTTACTTTTGGGGTGATTTTCCCCTTGAAGAAGACTGCGTTTTACAAAATTTCTTTACTGCTAATTGATGCCTTGTGGCCTGGTGATTTGCAAATTAATTGTGACTGTGTTTACTGCCTTAAAGACTTCGTTTTTCCATTAAAAGGGTAGCTCGCGTCTTGCCGATATATAGCACAACGATTTGCCTTTTAAAAATGTGATTGACTTGTTGTAATTACCCACGATTTTTCCCTTAGAATGTTGTCGGAGCTTGCTATAATTACCCATGATTTTTCCTTTAGAATGTTGTCGGAGCTTGATGAAATTAACCAAGATTTTTGCCTTTAAATTGCTGACTGTGTTTGCTGGATTAGGCACGAAGTTGCCTTGATGTTGATAGAGTGTGTTGTTGAATGACCACGAGTTGGTCCTTCTGCAGTTGTATTGTCCCTTTTTTTCTCCTTATGCTTGAGTGTATACCCAACGTTCTCACTGCCACACTTTAATTGCTATGATGATGTTACTGGCCATGTAGTTACCAAGTTAATTGCAATGATAACTGCTATATTAAATGCCTTATCAATTGCCAGAACAATTGCTACAACAATGTTAATGGTCAACAGTTTCCCTTTTTGTTGTAATTTCTAGGTTAATTGAAATATTAACTGCTATATTATTGCCTTATAAATTGCTAGGATAATTGCTACAACAATGTCTTTGGTCCAATAATTGCCATGTTAATTACTACCCTGAGTAAATGGTCAATTGATTCCGTCTTATTGATTAAATGCTGCAGCAAGTTAAATGGTTAACAATTATGTAAATTGCCTTGTTATTGCGCTATAAATTGTTATGTTAACCGTCATATAAATTGCCTTGCTACTGTTATTTTAACTGTTATGTTAACTAGCATGACAATTGCCTTGTTAGTGCTATATTACTTGTTATGAAATAGTCATGCAAACTACCCTGTTATTTCTAAATTAATTGTGATGTTAATCATTATGTTAAATGCCTTGTTAACTGCTGTAATAAATTGTTATGTAGCAGATATGTAATTACCTTGTTGATTTGCCACAACAATGTTATTAGCTGGCAGCGTCCCCCTCAATGATAATAAACAGCTAGTGTGGTTAGTTCAGTGATTATAGCCAGACTATTGTTGAGGTTTAACCGTTCATACATGATAAAGGTAGCATTCCACTTTAGAATGTTAATGTTTTTATTCAAGTTTATGGCTAGTTGGATGGGGATTCAGATTACTATAGAATTGTCCATTTAGGTTGTAATAAATATTAAAATTAGTATGGTGAGTAAAGACTAGATTGCAAATTTAGAGTTGCTAATTTAGATATGTAATTGATGTTAGTTGGATTTATAGATATTGCCTAATTGCTAACTCAGACTCGCTAAATTTGAGTTGTAATTCATGTTAAGTTCGGTTGATAACTCATTGACTAATGGAATTTAGACTGGTTAATTGATCTGTAATTAACGCCAATTTAAATCATAGATATTGACCATTTAGTCTTGATTAATGGTTGGGTTGTTGACGAAGTTGTTTTTAGCTTGCGCTTCTCGTTGAGGGTGTTGTTGTTTATTATTAATTAATGTTTGTACTTGGTTTTGTAAACGTTCAATGTGATTTCTTTTTCTCACTGTAAGGGTTCTAGTTACTTATGTAATTTAATTTTGGGTGCATTGGGTTGTTTGGATGATTGTCCTTAGCTTAGTAGGTTTGGTCTGCTTGTGTCAAGAGGGATGTAGACACCTCCTTGTTCCTCAGAACAGTCACCAGCCTTGAGACCTTAAATGGTCAAAATCAATGGGAACCTGGGCTTGAGAATTGCTTATATGTCCTGAAGATCCTAACCATTGCAGGGTAGGACGGGCGGGTAGTCATTCTTATTCTTCGTCGGTTGAATGTCATACATTGCTTCCAGGTGCTTGATGTGATTTTATGTTAGGTTGTTATGTTTTTGTTGCGCGAGTTGCATGTGTTGTGTTCATCATCGTTTTGTCCCTTAAGCTTGTAGGTGTGTCTTGTTGCGTCAGGCGGTTGGTCGTTACTCCTGGTTTTCTATGCCTATTGCCCGGTTTCCCTTATGTCTGTGCATAGTGTCGTAGTTTCCTGTTACCTGGGTTACACGATTATGTTCATTGTTAGTAGTGTGGTTAAAATATGGTCGTCGGCGCCTTCTTGCCTCTTAACTCCTGAAAACAAAACAAAAAAAATAATGTCTTCGCTTGTTGTCGTAACGATGGGGTTGTTAATATGGTATCAGAGCAGGTTCAACCCCACGACTATGGATCGCCAGGCTTTCCACTGCAGTAAACCCATGAGTATTAACCCTTTCGTTAAGTAAAAACCTTAATGTGTCCTTGTGGAGATCGCATTTAGAGGGCACCCCTGAGGGTCCACAATGCGCAATAGCTAGTATCGATAGAATCCTCCTAGATCTCAAGAGAGATGAGTTCTAGAATCCATGAGTGTCACGGACGATGGTTTCGTCGAATCATAGTTGTAGAGAAAGGCGTGTGCTTCACACTTCGTGTTTACGACCTCCAACATGAAGGTCCACATGGTGGTCTTTCCACTGAAGGGGAGCGCTTTGTTATGGTAGAAGACGCTCCTGCCCCTTTTGAGCCTGTCCACCGGTGACGTGTCATGGGAACTATTCGAGGGATGGTTCCAGGAGAGGTATTTTTATAAGGAATTCATTGAGTGTCAGCTCAATGAGTTAGACACCTTGTGACGAGGTAGTTGCACAGTGCCTGAGTACGAGGCCTGTTTTGGAGCTACTTCGATATGCTCCGCACCAAGTTACCCAGAAACTTAAGGTCAAGAATTTTGAGTTTGGCCTTATTGTCAGAATTCATCTTTGACTTCGGGTACCAGGAGTATTGGACCAAAGAAGGGGTGTTGGAGATGTGGGGAGCCACACTACCAGCGCGACTGCCCTATGGAGAGGACTAGAGCTTCCAAATTAGCTGGACCCTCTACCGTGAGAGATATGGCCAAGGCCCATTGGATTCATGTAGTGGTGAATAACCACCAGGCAGAGCATTAGTCGACTATGCTTGAGACGACAGGTACCGTCGTTGACCATACCCTTAGTATTTTGATAGATCCTAATGCTACCGAGAGTTTCATTTCTGGTGCAGTGCTAAAAAGGATTAAGTGAAAGGAAGTCGAATAGAATGACTTTATCTTCGTAGAGATGGCTTTAAGATCTAAACAAAAGGTTGGAGGAAAGGTTACGGGTTGTATCCTTAACCTGAGAGAGTTTGTCACGAGGGCCAACTTGTACATCACGATCCTAGGATCTTATGATGTCATGATCGGTATGGACTGGTTGGAATCACATGAGGCAATAATCAACTACAAGATAAAACAATTGTGCTTGATCGAAGATGAGGGACAGAGACGTGTGATTGTAGGATGAAACCAGGGAGTTTCCCTGAGGTTCATTTCTTCCTTGCAGCTATGGAATAGCATGTGCAAGGGGTGGAAGATTTATGCGATCCTTGCGTTAAACGAGAAGGGAGTAGTGGAAGGTATAGAACACCTTTCGGTGGTGAGAGAGTTTTCATAAATATTACCTGGGATGCCACCAGAGAGGGAATTGGAGTTTAATATAGACCTAAAACTAGGAACATAAACAATAGCTAGAACTCCTTATCGGATGTCAACCCCAAAGTTATAGGAGTTGAGAATGCAACTGAAGGAGTTGTTGGACCTGGGACTGATACGTCCTAGTTTGTCACTGTGGGGTGCACTTATTATTTTCATACAAAAGAAGGATGGGTCATGGAGGATTTGCATTGACTACTGTCAATTGAACAAGGCCACGATCAAGAATCAATATCCATTACTGAGGATTGCTGATCTGTTCCATCAAATGAAGGGCACAACGGTGTTCTCAAAGATCGATTTGCAATCAGGGTATCACTAATTACAGACTAAGGAAGATGACATCCCTAATACCTCCTTTAAGACGAGGTTTGGATACTACAAGTTTATTGTTTTACTGTTTGGACTGACAAACGCCCTAGGGGTATTTATGAATTTGATGAATGGGGTGTTCTGCGAGTACTTGGACAAGTTCGTCCAAGTATTCATTGACGATATTTTGATTTACTCTCGGACAATGGAGGAGCACGAAGAGCACTTGCACTTGGTACTATAGTGTCTGTGAGAGCACAAATTGTATGGGAAGTTATCCAAATGCTCATTTTATCAATTGAAGATCCACTACTTAGGGAACGTCATCTCCGGTGAAGGTATCACTGTGGATCCAACAAAGGTCGAGGCCATTATGGAATGGCCTGCGTTGAAGAATGTCCCGAAAGTGCATAGCTTCATGGGTTTAGCAGGATACTATCGACGGTTCATCAAGGGTTTTTCGAAGATAGAAAATCTGATCACAGAATTGCAGAAGAAAAACAAGAAGTTTGTTTGGACCGATAAATGCGTGGAAGCAATTAGGAGTCTCAAAGAGTTTTTGACAACAACACCGATACTAAAGGTCCCAGACATGGACGCGGACTTCTTGGTATGCACTGATGCATCCAAGGAAGGCTTAGGCAGAGTCTTGATGCAAGACAGACAAGTGATCGCTTACATCTCGAGGAAACTGAGAAGGCATGAGGAGAAATACACGACGCATGATTTGGAGTTGTTATCCATCGTATACGCCTTGAAGTTTTGGAGACACTAGCTTATTGGACGAAAATTTGAACTAAAGACTGACCATTGTGGACTACAACACATCTTTAAGCAAAGTGACCTGAACGCATGACAATGGTGTTGGTTGGAATTGCTTAGCGAGTACGACTTCAAGATTACTTACATAAAAGGAATAGTGAACCGAGTGGCAGATGCATTGAGTCAGAGACCACGCATCTTTTTGGTGCTGCCTCTTTAGATGAATCTATGTAAAAAGATTCTAACTTTATAGCATGATGACGAATGGTACAAAGAGGTCAAGGGTTTTATCAAAAAAAACATAATGATGGTACCACGATTTGAAGGATTTTCTTTTGATAGTGATAGTTTATTGAGGTTTAAAAATTGGATCTACGTACCAGTGAACAACAAGTTGAGGATGTTGATCCTAAGCGAGGCTCATAGAGAAGTTTACATGGCTCACCTGGGAGTCACGAAGATGAGGGCAAACCCTAAACCATTATTCTTCTAGAAGAGAATGAAGGAAGACATATTCAATTATGTGGCCAGATGTCTAGAATGTTAGCAAGTAAAGGTTGAACATAGACGCCAAGCAGGATTACTACAGCCACATGCTTTTCCAGAATCGAAATGGGAGGTTATTTCGATGGATTTTATTGTTGGATTTCCACTGATGGCAAGGAGACATGACTCAATTTTCGAATTAGTAGACACTTCGATGAAGAGTGCTCACTTTATTCCTATGAATATGAATTATCATACCTAATATAGCTAGAGTTTTCATCAGTGAGGTTGTGAGGCCACATGGTGTGCCTAAGAGGATTATATCCGATTGTGGATCAATGTTCACTGGACGATTTTGGACGAGTTTCCAAGAGGCCTTGGGAACACAGCTTAACTTTAGTACTGTGTATCTCCTGGAGACTGACAGACAGACCAAACAAACAAACCGGACCTTGGAAGACATGTTGCACATGTACGTAATGGACCAACAAAAGCACCGGGAAGAATTATTGCCACTGGTGGAATTCGCTTATAATGACAGTTACCAAAGCACCATTAAGATGGTACCTTTCGAGTTTCTTTATGAGTGACCATGTTGGGAACCTTTGACTTGGGATCGTCTTGCATATAGGGTCCAGGTGGGACCGGAAGCGATCCAAGAATTGGAAGATTAAATGAAAACTTTAAGACAAAGGATCAAGGAAGCGCAAGATCGACAAAAGAGTTACGATGATGAACATCGTGTTGACTGTAGTTACGTTGTGGCGATCGAGTCTTTTTGCGGTTGAAACTGCATAAGAGTTCAATATAGTTTGGAAAAAAAAGGGGCTAAACTATATCCTAGGTTTGTGGGATCCTATGATATTTTGGAAAAGAGAGGCCTATGGCCTGATGACTAGCCTTCCTTGATTCTTGAGGCGTATGCATGATGTATTTCACGTCTTTGTTGAGACTTTATGATTAGTGATCCTTCACATGATTTGAGTTTAGCACCTTGCGGCTGTCGGACGAGGGTGAGCTCTTGGCTGAGTCGATCTGCATCTTGGATCATCACATTCGACAGGTACGACATCGAACAATAGATCAAATCAAGGTCTAGTGGGACAATTATAGTCTGCACTGGAGGACCTGGGAGGACGCATATGATATGCACTAGCAGTTTTCATTTTTGTTTTCATGTGATACACTTTATTTCGACATTTATACTGTGAAACTTTGGGACAAAATTTAGACCAAGAGGGGGTGTATTTAATGTCCCGCTTTTGGGCACTGAGAAAACTTATTCTTTGAGGACACTTGCTCGTAAGTGATCCAGATTTTATGTTACTAAAACATTTATTTTGATTATGAGGCGTTATGGGTTGATGAATTTTCGTTTTACTACATTGACAAAAATAGGTGCTATTGACTCGGTTTTACTGAGGGTGCAGGATTTTGGACCTCAAGGATGCAGAGGCATTGACGGAACCCCTTGGATTCTGGATCGAGTCAAGGAGTGTACCATTGGGTTTTGATTGTATTACTATGATATTAGTGCATCTAATTAGATGATATGATATGGATATATTCTGACACAATTTGTTGATGATGCAGGCTGACGATAGCTTGCCGACCAGACTCACATGTGGAGTAAAGGGGTCACGCACGAAAACCAGAGATGTTGAGGGAGAGGTGTGGACAGTAGCCTTGCCAAAACCTACTAGCACTCCCGTCGTGGCTCAAACTGTAGGTTAACGTTTACCTAGTTTGAGAGGACCCACGATGCCATGAGGGAAGACTACGACAGTCGCTCACGATGATTCTAAGGGGCGCACAATAAGGCAGGGGCCTTATTCCTTAAAGGCCCTTAGTCTCCCACAAGTTCACCTGGTGGAATATTGACTCTAGGGGTTTTTTATGTCTACCAAGTCAGTCAAGAGGCGAGTGGCACACTTGGAGCATGTAGTGCATCCTGAAGGGCACGTCGCACAAGAAAAATGGAAAGAGGCGAGTGACACCCTTGGAGCACATAGTGCATCCTGAAGGGCATATTCCGCAAGGGAACAGATGAGGCGAGTGGCACCCTTGGAGCACCTAGTGCGTCCTGAAGGTCACGTCGTGTTGTTTCAATAAATGAATGAACCTAGATGACCTTAGGATGAACAATGTGATAAGAATTAAAAAAAAAAACATTTTCCCTAATAAAATGTCGCCCATCATGAAAATTAAGGTCTAGGTCTAAATCATGCCA